>JADRCD010224547.1:52783-68367 GCA_019843815.1 Montemys delectorum | reverse complement strand
TCTTGTGGTTTGTGGGTTGTTCTTCCTGTATTCCAAACTTCTGGGCTAATAACCACTTATCAAAGAATGCATACCATGTGTGATCTTTTGTGATTGGGTTATCTCACTCATGATGATACTCTCCAGATCCATCCATTTCCCTAAGAATTTCATAAATTCATTGTTTTTAATAGCTGAGTAGTACTCCATTGTGTAGATGTACCACACTTTCTGTATCCATTCCTCTGTTGAGGGACATCTGGGTTGTTTCCAGTTTCTGGCTATTATAAATAAGGCTGCTATGAACATGGTGGAGCATGTGTCCTTATTACATGATGGAGCATCTTGTGGGTATATGCCCAGGAGTGATATGGCTGGGTCCTCTGGTAAAACTATGTCCAATTTCCGGAGGAACCGCCACACTGATTTCCAGAGTGGTTGTACCAGTTTGCAATCTCACCAGCAATGAAGGAGTGTTCCTATTTCTCCACAACCTCTCCAGCATCTGCTGTCACCTGAGTCTTTTATCCTAGCCAATCTGACTGGTGTGAGGTGGAATCTCAGAGTTGTTTTGATTTGCATTTCCCTGATGACTAAGGATATTGAACATTTCTTTAGATGCTTCTCAGCCACTTGGTGTTCATCAGTAGAGAATTCTTTGTTTAGCTCTATGCCCCATTTTTTAATAGGGTTATTTGGTTCTCTGGAGACTAACTTCTTGAGTTCTTTGTATACATTGGATATTAGCCCTGTATCAGATATAGGGTTGGTAAAGATCTTTTCCCAATTTGTTGGTTGCCGTTTTGTCCTATTGACAGTTTCTTTTGCCTTAGAGAAGCTTTGCAACTTTATGAGGTCCCATTTGTCAATTCTTGATCTTATAGCAGAACCTATTGTGGTTCTCTTCAGGAAATTTTCCCCTGTGCCTATTTGCTTGAGTAAAACAAGGCTTTTGAGATTTTAAGGAAAGGGTAAAATCACTCCTGATTTAACCCATCTTGAGCAGTTCTGGTGTTCTACACTTTATCAAAATTGCATGTGCTGGGACAGAGGCTGAGGACAACACAAGCAAAGGACAACAGACAAAGTGTGGTTGGACTCCCTTTCTTTGTGTAAACCTAATCCCAATAAACCTAAGCAATACCACACCTTTTTATGCAAAATTATATTTCTAGAGAAATAATATAAAATCACTATGTAATCTGCAGTATATTAATCATACAGAATTAGAGATATATTATTATTATTTTAATAAATAGAAATAGGAGTTATTTGTCTATCTTAAAAGATAGGCCACTGGAATCAGTGATAATTAAGAAAAAAACGTTTCCTCCTTAGAAAACTGAAATTTTAATGGTTTCCATCTCTGGAGACAAGAGTTTTGCCTTTATAGAATGATTTCTGTCTCTCTTTCTCTCTCATTTTAGGGTAATTCTCAAATCCCAGTGCTCATTTTCAATGTCTGGACACTCCTTATCTAGTCTTATGATTTGAGAACAAATGAATCAGGAGTAAAGCAGTCTCTTAGAAAAAGAAGGAGGAGAAAAGGGGAGAAGAGGATGAGGGAGGAGAAACAAGGCAATGACAGGGAGAAAGACAGAGACAGAGAGACAGAAAAAGACAGAACAAGGCAGAAAAATCCAAAAATCATATAAATCCAATATACAATTCCCCTAAGATTGTTAGATAAATGATAAGGCCAGGTAGCACCTACTATTTGCCTTTCATCCCTCACCTCTTGTCTGTTTTTCTGGTTTACCTGGGGAAAGAGGATTCATTTGGAGATCATTAAGTAGTCACATGCTAAGGTGAAGGAGCTGAAGGTCAAAGAAGTCTTGTATCACATGACTTCCTTGGATATTTCCACCAGCTCTGGATTGAATGTCACAGTCTTCAGCCCTCGCTAGGGGGAAACAAACTTGTTTGGTCCTCTGAAGCTGCTATTATCTAAATGAATGTTTATGATTTATTAAATATAATATAGAAAATACAGAAAAAGAAGATCTGGCATCATCAGTAAAATGACCTTTTTTAATGGGAACAACTGGTAAATATGATAAGTTTTATCCCAATAGCTACTTGTGAAGTGCAAGCTGGATAACGTCTGCAGTGACAGTTAAGAAATTATTAATTGCTATGAAAATACATAATGTCAGATTCATTAAGTAGCTTTTAAAACATCAGAATTATAAATGTTAGAAAGCATCCATTGCAAACAGCCCCTTCTGGATTCCTAAAGTTCGGGGTCTAGTACATAAGAAAATTGTGGAAGAGATGTGTGGAGTGGACACTAAGGGGAATCTCTCTCCACTGTGGTTAGTTGTTATTGCTATGTGATTCTTGACCTTGAGGCTACTCATTACTTTACAGACTAAGAGTTCAAAAAGTTTCACTGTTGAAGCAAAAATGTTTTTCTTTTCCTTCCTTCCTTCCTTCCTTTCTTTCTTTCTTTCTTTCTTTCTTTCTTTCTTTCTTTCTTTCTCTCTCTCTCTCTTTCCTTTTTTCTTTCTTTCTTTCTTCCTTTCTTCTTCTCTTTCTTCCTCTCTTTCTTTCTTTCTTTCTTTCTTCCTCTCTTTCTTCCTTCCTTTCTTTCTTTCTTTCTTTCTTTCTTTCTTTCTTTCTTTCTTTCTGTGAACCTCTTAAAAATAGAGAAAACTTTAAGGGGCTACAAACAAAAAGCAAAAAGAAAGAAACACAGGCAGGTGACTTGAACAAACTTATATAAAATGTAATAGAAAAGAGTCTGCTCAAAAACTGTACTGGGAGAGGAAGTAAGGAACCATTCCCTCTCATGTTCCATGTCATAAAAATATCGGGCCTGGTGAGATGGCTCAGCAGGTAAGAACTGCTCTTCTGAAGGTCCTGAGTTCAATTCCAAGCAACCACATGGTGGCTCACAACCACCCATAATGAAATCTGATGCCCTCTTCTGGTGTATCTGAAGACAGCTACAGTGTACTCATTTATAATAATAATAAATAAATCTTAAAAAAAATCACAGCCAGCCCCTTACCATGGTTGACTAAGAAAACATAGCAAAGTATTATCTGTAAAATGAACCTGGACACAAAATCCTTCAGAAATGTAAAGAACTCCAAAACTTGGATAATGAATTTGTTGCTACACAAGTAGACTTACGTTGATATAGTAGACTAAATCTTATTTAGAGTAAAAAAACAAAGACTCAAAAATGTAAAAATAGAGAAACTGCACCACTTGTAAAATGGAAAACTTTGATTTGATAGGATACAATAAATTGAAGAGTTAATATATATTTAGATTTCTTAATATACCAAATAATATTAATTCTATGAATCTACAATAATCTCTTAAAATGTAATTAGTTTGGTTTTATAGATAATAAATTAATGTAGAATCAAACACATGTTCAAAATATTGAGCATAGATATATCAACCCAATATCCCATAATGGTACTAAAGACACAGTTCATTGGATCCAATAGTTGTGCAAACTAGAGGACGTGAATTCACAACTTAGCATTCACTTTCAATTTGGGCATGGGCTTGAAACTGGATTCTGTATGGAGAGGAACATGGCTGCATGTGCCTTTACCCCAGCAGGGGGGGCATGAACACAGATGGACCCCTGTAGCTTTCTAAGGAGCTAGACTAGCCAAATCGTGAGATCAGATCCAGTAAGAGACTCTATCAAGGACCAGTCCTTGCCCAGTCTCTGTGTGCATCATCATTGATGTGTACATCTGACAGATATGTATACACACACACACACACACACACACACAGGACTATTAAGTATCATAACGTACAGCATCTCTGACTTGGTGGGCTGTAGTGGGCTGTACATAATGGAACCCATACTAACTGATGAAAAAGAAATCATTCTATTTTAACATCTAAATTGCATGCCTGGAAAGAACTTCTCATCAGTGGTACCGAAAATCATGATCTACCATATGATGATTCCATTTTAGATAATAGTTTCTTAGGCTTTTCTTTCTAGTTTCTAGTTTAAGTGTAGCATTTTCCAGTGAAGCTCTTTTTTTGTGTGTCTTTTAGAAGGTAAAGGAGTATATGAGTATTGTGCATATCATGGAGTACTACAGCTTCAGGAACTGTGAGACCAGAGAGATGATTGTTATAGCCAACCATAAACAGCTCTAATCTCATTGGTGTGTGTATTAAATGGCAGCCCATTTCTTCTGTAGCATCTCACAGAGCACCTGCAGACAACACCAGGAATCTTCATGCTCTCTGGGTTTTTAAGTCCCACCTTTCCATCATTCCTCTCCAAGCTCAAGCACATGGCAGAGTTACATCAATGCTCATGAATAAATACTAATCAAGAGAACAGATACAGTCTATTAAAGATATTACAGCTCCATTCAATGTTTCTTGCTTGGCATAAGTATCTGCTGCAGGTGGTGCTTTGTGCTACAAACCATGGTAATCTCAACCTGTGAAGCCAGATTTGTGGACATATCTGCTCCTTCTCTGGTAGAGTTTAAACAAATTGCTTTCAGCACTGGGTTTCTGCTACAACTGTGCTGAGTTCAGAAATGTATTCTCAGTTCCCTTGTGTCACTGCCAAAGCAGCGGCTACATATCCTTTTGATTTTCTTTTTGAGTACAAGTGTGTGTGTACCCCAGGTTGTCCATCCTTTGACTCAGCATGAGCTGAAGCTGAGCTTGAACTCCTCCTGTCTTTACCAGCTTGATCCAAAGCTCTCCAATCTGTATAACTTTGGGCTAGTAAATGCATTCTCTTTGGATGGATTCAGCTGAAAATTTGAACTAATCTTTTAGTAATTGGCATAATGAAGGTAAAGTAAAAAGTAAAAGACATGCTTAACAAAAAAAAATCCTCCATACTTATTCAAAACTCTGAATGTCAAAATGAATTAATAAAAAGAGTTATAGTTTGATATGTAGTTATAGATGTGAGCTTTGAGTGTGAAGCTTGTCAATCTGACTTTTCATCTTAATGAGTAACAGTTCTACATGAGCATTTTTGGGTCTTTGGAACTTGAACCACTGAAGGAAAAGAATGCACAGTGAAGAAAGCAGAGGAACCACAGAAGGCAGAGACTAGCATTTTCTTTTCAAATAGAAAAGGTAAGTTTAAGCATTTCGGAGACAACATGTTATACACAAATATGAAAGTCAGAGATGGTCAGTGAGTAGAATGACTCATCTGAGGTTAGACTTTTCTAGAAAACAATATTTCTAAATCAGGGCTCTTTTGTTATGGGTGTCAAGAGGATACAATATTAATATAAATCCAACAAAAGAAACCACTTGTAGAAAATATTTAATCCCAAACCAGGTTTTCTAGCCCACCTCTTAACATTTAGTTCCCAAATAAAAGATACACACAACCTTAATATTTATAAGCCTTACCCAGCACAAGAGCTGGGCATATATCTTCCATGCTATTATGTCTATTTCCCACCTAATAATCCCATTATATAATTCGCCATGATTTGTCTGGTGCTTTTAACTCCAATTAGACAACCTACATGGCCATTATTCTTATCCACATGGTGCCTTCTCCTCTCTTCACCTTTTTTTTTTCCACCTTGTGGTTCACCTCTGGACCCCAAGCCCAGGAACCCTAAACCCTGCCTATGCCTCCTCTCTATAGCTAATGTCTGTTACCATCATTATTCGCTAATCTGGGATAACTTGGGGAGTCAAGGTCACATAGCATCACCTGGATCTAACATATTGTCTCTGGGAGCACCCTGTGCTTAGCATAGCAAAAGACCAAACATCAACAACCACTGATTCAAGGGGAAAAATGAAAACCCATTGGCTCTGACCCTCAGAGCAATTCAACTCAAAAGTATATGGCAGCTCACACTGACTGTGGTTCCATTCCTTAGTGAATAGTATGCCCAACTAAAGATTTCTTTCTGAATTGTATTATCATTAACAAACACTCTTTAATTGGGAAAACTTACATACAGTATGGTCATTAAAACTTTATTCTACTCTGGGGGGAAAGTAATGAATATAAGGGCAAGTTCTACTATTTAATCATACCTTTGAAAAGTTTCTCTTACATCTGGGAAATTTACAAATAGGTCACATTGCTCTGAACTTGATTATTCTTGTCACTTGAGGTCATTTGAGTACAGTTATGAGTAATCACCTAATCTCAAACCACTAACCTATAGAGAAATTAGTCTTTCCAGTACTGATGAGTTTGCAAGCTAATTTTGACCAATTTATACGTTTAACAATTTTAGCTATACTTGACTTTTCGTGCCTTTATCTGGAGTTTTCAACAGAAAGTAAAATGATAAAAACAGAAACAACAACAAAAAAGTCTTTCAAACTGTCAAGAACACAAATTGTGCAAATTCTAGGCACATGTTCCACTCCTTATCTTCTTGTTTATCAATCTGGAGCTAAAAAATAAATTAAAAATGTATTCTATGTGAGGTTGTAGGCATGGTATAGAGGAGAACAGACTTCAAAAGAAAGGAAGGGATGTTTATAATGCGAAATAGAGCAAGAATTCCATGCTTTGAACTAAGACTGGCAAGCCTTCCATTAATTTTGCTGTAAAGTACTGCCTAGTGCTTCCTGTCCCTTCAGTATATTGGTGAAAATGAGGCAGAAAGAAGGAAGGAAGGAAGGATAGAAGAAGAAAGTAATGAAAGGAAGAAAGAAAGGAAAGGAAAGAAGGAAGGAATGAAGGAAAGAAAGAAAGAAAGAAAGAAAGAAAGAAAGAAAGAAAGAAAGAAGAAAGGAAGGAAAGAAGAAAAACTGAAGAAAGGAAGAGGAAACATATATTTCGATGTTTTCTAAGAATAACAGGTAGTTAAGCCACTATCATTTGTCTTTGTACATATTGGTTTTTTTTACATGGTTCTGAATTTGAAATTGAATAAGACATCTTAACTTAGCAAATTGATCAATTCCTCTTTGCTCAATCAGATCTTGGGAATGTGAAATCTTAAACAGAGAATCCATCACTCAAAGATGACCTCTGGCACTCACTTGTAGTTGCCTAGACTATAGGCATCTCTCTTCCCATCTTGAGAGTGCTGACCTCATTGACATCCTAAGGCTCCAAACTTTCCTATATGTATCAATAGCAACTATTAGTGTAAACTATTGACATTTGACCCACATGTCAAATGCCTCAAAAGTTGAAAGTTCTCCCCATTAATGAAATTGTTTTTCTACATATTTTATAAAAAGGCAACCCTCATGTTTAATATTGCCCTTTTAAAATTAAAAAAAAAAACTATATTTAGCTTTTTGTCTGGCTTCTGCAAGGATAAAATCTGTTTGTATTTTACATATTAAAATTAATCACATACTTTTAAACTCAAGATATTTAAAAAAAATAACAGTGACCTATTGATTTTGTTGCAGTTTGAGATGGGGTATTTATTTAGTGGTAGTGAATATAAAAGATAACTGAACTAATTTGCATCTCATAGGATACAACCTATTTATTTTTATCATTTCAAAACTTATTCATAGTGCTCTAAAAAAGACTGCCAAATAAACTCATAGTTTTCAATTTGTCTGCTTGTTCATTTGTTTGTTTGGTTTGGTTTGGTTTGGTTTGGGTTTGATTTGGGTTTTTGCCTCTGTGACACTTACCATATACTTCTATTTACATTATTAACAAAACCCATATTAACATTTCTCTTGATAGTGTGTCTCTTTATAAATTTTTATAATTCCTTAAGGGCTACAATCTCATTTCCACATGACCCTAGAGAACTTGTAATAGCATGTAAAGAAAAAATACATAAAATAGTGGTACTGCTTCTAGAGTTTTATATGCACTGTGCATGTGCGTGTGTGTGTGTGTGTGTGTGTGTGTGTGTGTGTGTGTGTGTGTGTATTCCTTTGCATTGTGTTAAACCACAGGTTGAGCATAAATGAGAGTCACAGACACAGAGGAGCATGGAATATTAATAAGTTTTACAACAAGGAATTTTATGATTAAATTAAATTATCTCATGCTACTGAATATGCTGCATAGTTAGCAACAGCAGATATGAACACGGATAACCTTCTGCAGATGCCTGCTGCCACCTCCTTCTTGGTCACCTTGTAACCACCTTCAGTCTTGACAGATGCCCAAATGTCTGGATCACAGCATACTACCTGAGCCTCGTCCACCTCCAAGTGAACTCTCAGTACTGGACCCTACTTCATTGTTAATTAATGATGCTGATTAGCACAAAATGTCCTATTCATGATCACACAAACTATAAACCTGATCTTTTCCCAAGAGCAATACTTGTCAAAAATTTTCATTCCAAGCTTTTTCCTTGTTCTCAGTATAAAACTATTTTGCTTATGAATTAAAAATAGATAGTGGCATTCCCCAGGGATGGACACATCGATTGGTTGTACAGTACCAGTCAGCCATAAAACCACATATACAGGTAGTATTATATGTACTGATCAGGGTATACTTAGGAATATATATATATATATATATATATATATACATATATAGCACACACATAGTATATGTGCTGAACAGGGTACACTTACTAATATATATATATATATATATGTAAATGTACACATATATACATATATATTTAGGAATACATAAATACATATATACATATATATGTGTATATATGAATATGTATATATATATTCCTAAGTATACCCTGTTCAATACATATAGTACTACACATATATTTATTTATATATTACTATACATACAAATATGTATGTACATATATGTGTATTTATATATTCCTATATATAAATATGTATGTATATATACATGCATGTATATATACAAATAAATATAAACATGCAATAACAATTATAGAAAAAAAAAGCCATGAATTTGAAGGAGAGATGGGAGAAGTATATGGGAATATTTGGAAATGGAAGAGAGAAAAGTTATAATTAAAGTATTATCTCCAAAAAAATTTTAAAGAATAAATGATGTTAGCTGGGCAGTGGTAGCGCATGCCTTTAATCCCAGTACTTGAGAGGCTGAGGCAGGCAGATTTCTGAGTTTGCGGCCAGCCTGGTCTACAGAGAGAGTTCCAGAACAGCTAGGGCTACACAGAGAAACCCTGTCTCAAAAATAAAACAAAACAAAACAATAAGCAAGCAAACATACAAAAAAAGAATAAATGATGCTAAGAGGTTTGACTAAGGAAATTGTCTTCTTTCCAGCTGTTGAGGATCACGTTTTAAAAAGAAAAGATTCAAAAAGTAAACTACTTTACTGAATAGTTAAGTTCAGGGTTGGAATGTTCCAGATTCCCTAGCCAGGCCCAGCCAGCTGCCTATGACTTTCCACACATCAGCAAGCTCCCTTCATAAAAGGTTTACAGCTCAAGCTGGTCTCAGACAGAGCTAAACCAACACCACACAAAAAGTGAAGGGAAAGCAGTGTGAGGCCAATTAAAACAAATTGGTAGTGAAAGCAACAGCTGGATGTCAACATGTTCTGCTCTGTTATTGGCATGTTGATGGGGTGATTTTCAGAGAAGCCATACTGTCTGAAGAAAAGGAAAGGTCTCCACTAAAATGAAGCCTGGGGAAGAGGCATGCCTGTATCTCAGCAAGGGCATCCCTGGACCATCTCTAAAGAAGGCAGGTCACCTGCAAGAATAAAAACATATGCAAGAAACAGGATTCTCTTCTAAAGCCACCTGCCCTGTTGCCACGCAGAAAAACATCCTTGTCTATAATGCTGAACTCAAAATACGTTTGGCAGATGATCTCAGAACAGAGGAGAGACAGTCCCCACCCACAGGCATTGAGAAGTCCCAAGACTTGGAGTCTGAGTCCAGAGTGTTTGAAATGCCCTCCTGCCCCCTGTATCTCTTGCATCTCATCCATAAAGGGGACACTGTAGTACTCTATTTTATTGGCTGCTGTGCTTAAGAATTGTTATAGCATGAGGAGTTAAATGTGTAAAGTATTTTTAAAAGCCATAAATTGCCCATCAAATAAGAACATTATTAAATGGCTGGTGGGAGCCATTTTTAATATCTCATTTCATATTTAATATAAAGCATGCATTGTTAGGCCTAGAATTGAACCATTATTTCCATATCACAGGATTCATCCAGGACTGAATGCTTGCTAAGAAATAATAGGCCAGGTGATATATACCATGGTAGATGAAAGCCTTCTTAATCATTTGGTTGATAACAAGCCTCTGAATTGGATTCTATCATCCCAGTTTCCAGATAAAACCCTAATGCTCAGAGAATGTATACATTGTTATTCAGTAAAAATCCAGGAATCAACAACTAAGCATTTCTTAAATCATTATGATATTTAGGATGTCATTATTTCCCCCATTGCTCTTTAGCAGGATGTTATAACTGAATGGCAAATAATATTTTTCCAAAATACTGAATATGAATGTATTACAACAAACAAGCCTGGATTAATATGGTTTAACATCCAAAAGGATAGCATTTATGAACTCTATGACAAAACAGCAGGTATAAAGCAGGTAGCCAGTCCAAAGAGAAACTTCATGCTCTCCTAAAAGAGAAACCACTTCTGGATCAGGAAGGATTTCATGCAAACTATGCAACAGCATCAGGTTGAACATCTTAGCCCAGTGTAAATTCAAAAGAACACTAGTCAACAAATATGTTTTCTACTACTCATCTCTTCCTCGTTCCCATATTCTTACCTGGCTAACTTCAGAATTAGTCTACTGAGAAAGAATTCAGATGAAGTGAAAGAAAACAGATAATAAAAGTAAAAAGGAAAGAAAAGAGCATCCGCCCAGCATAAAGTCCTCCTCTGATGGATGGAGGTGTGTTAATTTGAAATTAAGCATTTCCATTACCCTATTTTAATCACTATTCTCGTGACCAGCTGTGGCCTGAGGATTTTTAAATGTTCTATAACTTTGAATCCTGAGAAGCTTTGGGAATTTCTCACATTTTCATTGACAGTGTGTGTGTGGGTGAGTGAGGTAAGTGATTATTAGGTCCTGTGAAAGTTTAAAGTAAACGGAGATAGAGAAATAAATCGCATATGATTTATTTCAATTTAAAAAAAAAATACAGTTATGCTTCATTGGACTAGGAAGGACCTGGAAATGACGAAGGTTTACGACCCAACACCAATGCAAACACTTGGCGTGATTTGAATCAGGTTACAGAAGTTTGCATCATCTTAAATGGTAACAAAACTAGAAGCAGAACACATGCTATTTCAGAAAAATTATGAGTACTTTACACTGTCTTTCAATGCAGGAAACAAACTGTAGGTCCAGTATCTACCTCACTAACAAAGGTAGTGAAAGTGTTCACTGCTGGCTCTAGGCTATCCCCAACTGCTTTGTCACCTCAATGTTTTTTTTTTTCCTTTCTCACCAGAAAACAAGCTATTACCATGGAGATCTTTGAAGTTATCCAAAACAGAGATGCCTTGTGGGTACATGACGTACATGGTCTCCTAGGTATTTTTTTTCTCAAAACAGCTCTGAGCTAAGTTTAATGGTCTACTGCCATGGACGTGAAACTTTCAATAATTTGTCTTTGAAGTTGTGTTTTGCAAATGAATCCCAGCGACAGGATGTATCAGAGCCATGAGTATGGGTAAGATCAGTCTGATCACCCAATTGGCTCATTTTATTGGAAAGGCCTCCTCTTTAATCACAGAATTCTGGCAAGCTCATCAGGTGTGGGAATTCACCCAGGCTCAAAACAAGTGTTAGGCTCTGAAATATGTGACGACTCAAAATTCACAGTTGGAAATATACTTCTATGTGGTGTTTCTGGGGGGGGGGGATAAAACTTTAGGGAATGATTTGGTTATAAGAACAAAACTCTCAATAATAGGATTTATTATGGTCCTTGATGACTCCAGTACTGACTCCCTCAATCCTTTCCCAGATTCTTCAACAGCCACCCCCCCCCCGACTCTGCCTAATGTTTGGCAGTGGGTCTTTGCATCTGTTTGCATCAGCTGCTGGATGAAGCCTCTCAGATGACAGTAGTGCTATGCTCCTGTCTACAAGCATAACAGGCTGTCACTAAGAGTGTCAGGGGTGGGCTCTGGTTGGCTCTCTCACTTAAAACGGGTCTCCAGTAGAGCCAGTCATTAGCTGGTAATTCCCTCAGTCTGTGCTCCATCATTACCCCTGCACATCTTGTAGGGAGGGCAAATTTTGGGTCGAAGATTTTGTAAGTGGGTTGGTATCATGCTCTTACCCACTGGTAGTCCTGCCTCGATAAAGAAGTTGGCCATTTCAGGCTCCATACCCCTCACTGCTAGGTGTCTCAACTAAAATCACCCTCATATCCTCCCAGGAAACTCCCTACTCACAGGTCTCCTGCTTGTCCTACGGATGCACCCCCCTACACTGATTTTCCTTTTCTCTCATAGTTTGCTTACCCCACCCCTGCTCTCCCTATACCTGATTCCCCTACCCCCTTTTTATCCTCCCACCCCCCTCTCCCATGTGGTTCTCTCATGAGCTTAGTCCTGATGGGATTGATATACCTGATCTCCCATTCACCTCCCCATCCTCTGTTCAGCCCCCACCCCCTCTTCCATGTGATTTCCCTGTGAGTTTAGTCCTGATGGGACTGATAGGCCAGCGTGAAGGGGGGGGGGGGCTCCCCTTCTCTTAGGTGAAAGGAGGAGATGGAAAAAGGGAGATGAGAAGGTGAGGCTAGGAGGAGAGGAGGAAAGGGAGTGCAACTGGAGTGTAAAATGAATAAATTAATGAAGAAAAAGACATTAGTAGAAAATGCACACAGACAAAACACCCATATACACAAATCTACAAAATTTTAAGAATAAACATAAAAAATGAATGTCGTTTCATTAACTAAATTACTGCCTGTAGCTCCAGTTCCAAGGGAATCCAATGCCTCTGGCCTCCAAGGCCCTACACTCATACACATACTCGCATACAGACACACACAAACACATAACTTAAAAAATAATAAATGTTAACAAAAATAAATCTTTACTACTTGATGTAGTAATCCGGGAAAAAAAGGAAACATAGGAGACAGAAATAACAAAAACAAGCAAGGAGAAGAAAAATACCAGCCAATAGAGAAACAAGGAAGGTAAATAACATCTGATCACTATATGACAGGGAATAGTATATATACATATGTATCATAAAGTAAAAATCCCAGTAAACATATAGTAAAAGGCAGGAAAGGAGATCATAGGATTAAAAAAAAAGTAGGGTGAGGAATTGGATCATCTTTCTTCAGGATTCTGAAAGTTAGAGGCTATGGATGGTACATTTGGAGAAGACACATCAAACCTGTGGGCTTTTGTCTTGCCAACTGTGTATGCTGTTGACAAGTATCTATTGGAAAAGTACCCAAAGAGCCATCTGCTGGTCACAGTTAGATGTGTAGTCTGTGAACTAGCGAGGTTCCCCCATCCTTCTGAGCCTTCTTTCAGTACTTTACCCTGTGGTGTGCTTATAGTTTTTGTTAGAACCTGTCTCTCAAGTACATCACAAGTGTGGGGGAAAAAAAGTCACAACTCTGAAGCCAGTGATTGTACTTTGGATAATTCCTGAGTATTACCCCACTGGAGGTATGTAACAGTGGGTATCAAATATACTCCTGGCACTTTTGTAGATGCTTTTCAGACTGCACAGCAATGAATGATTGCTGTCGCTGCTGCCTGGTGCCCTTGGGCTCAGGATTGTCAAATCCTGGGTTATTCTCAGTTCATGAGGCCTGCTCACAGCGACTGAGGACAGGACTCCCTTCTTCTACAAACTTTCCTGCTAGAGTTAAGCTTATTACTATCATCCTTTGACCAATCACTGTCTGAACTTCCTGTTTTTACCACCTCCTCTCTGGACCTTTCTCTACTCAAGAGTTGTGGCAGTCAAATTAGGCTCCCTGGCCTTGATGACTCTTTCTGCTTTCTAGCCACCAGGATATCTCAATTTCCAGCAATAGGTGGCACCCAACTAGTGTCTTCTGAGTTGTGTAACTGACAAAATGGCACTTCTCCCACCCTAGATCAGAGGAAAGACTGTTTCATTAGAACTGGTAAGTGAATTTGAGGCTTGCAGGATGGCAAAGACATCTTGATGGTAGGATTGTCTGTCATTCTGGGTTTTGTTTCAAGAATAGCTGCTGCCTCTTCCTCTCTCCTCATCAGGGAGCTATGTGGATAAAACTGTTCTGGCTCACTTGTCTGGCACTCCCTTTGAAATATTTGCACACTTCTTGTACCCTTTCAGTCTCTTTGTAGAGTTCTTTCTCCATCTTTCTTTGGAATAACATCCATTTCTTATTCTGGCTTTGCAGCCTGCTAAGGCAGCATAGCTGCTAGTCCACCCCATGGATCTGTTGCTTTTATTTGGCTGATTCATTTTGTAAGAGTTTTTCTTTTTTAAATTGTAATTTTTACAAGAGAGATATACTATACAGTTACTTTCCTATAATATATTAACTATATATTTCTTACTTATATTTGTATATTTTTTACTTTTTATTTAACTTTGAAGTCCACTTAAAAATTAAAACATACACATATGACTACCGTATTTTTGAATGTATCCATTGGAACTACATTCCCCTTCTATCATCTGAGGACACATAGAGAAAATGTCATGTATGAACCAGGCAATTGATTCTTACTGTACAGCATTGACACCTTGAGCTCTGGATGTATAAGTTCTGTTGTTTATAAGATACCTGGTTTAAATTGACTAAAACAACAGGATGCCAAGCAAGAGTAAACTGTTAAGTGAGAGTGACGATGTAGTTTAGGGATGACATGCTCTCATCTAGAACCTGAACTGGCTTCCCTTGCATGAAAACCTCACTGGGTTTCTGAGATACAGCTCTCATTTCCTCTTATTCTTATTTCATACCCATGACTCACCCACCTAACTCATTAGTAAATCCATAGAATGTTGGCAGGACATGCATCTGCCAAATCAAATAAAGTTATCTTAGTGTAGCATTTTCTCTGCTGTGGTTAAAACAAAGTATTTTCTGTTTTCATAATGCCATCAGATATAAATAAAACACGTCATGACAAGCCAAGAATAAGGCCTCTAAAGAAAAGGAAGAACCTTTCATTTGAATGCCTGTATTGCATTTTCTGTTTGAGTGTTTTGTTTGTTTCTAATCCATATCCTTCTCATCTTTGTTTTGTACTAGACTCAACAAGAACAGCTACTGCTGGTCCTAGAACTAGACCAACAAACATTCTATACTCCTCAAAAACCAACCTCAGATTAGGTACCACCTTTGTTTGCCTAGGTAGTATTATTAAATCTTGAAATCAACATAGCCTAAATTAACAGAGGAATCAATAAACTAAGGTTTAATTGACAGCTTTTAGCACACAAGGTTACCAATCTGTTTCAAGAAAGAGAGGGAAAACAAGTATTATTCTGTTGATTCATATAAATACACTACTTTAATAGGAAATAACTTCCAGCTAAAATAGTTGAAATTTATACATTCCTTCCATTGTTTTAAAGTAAATGGATTTAAATTTATATTGAATTTTGGAATTTGGGCTAGAGAGTTTAATGACAAAGGACAGGAATACTTGTAACTTGTCTTTATAGCAACCAACTTTCTCCTTCCTCCTTTCCTTCCTTCCTTCCTTCCTTCCTTCCTTCCTTCCTTCCTTCCTTC
>JADRCD010224547.1:42657-52773 GCA_019843815.1 Montemys delectorum | reverse complement strand
TTCCTTCCTTCCTTCCTTCCTTCCTTCCTTCCTTCCTTCCTTCCTTCCTTCCTTCCTTGCTTCTGTTTTAAGATAGCATCCCATATAACCCCAAATAGTCTTAGACTCACTATGTAGCTTGAAATTCTTATCTTTTTACCTCTATTTCCCAAGTACAGGGAATTATCTCAACACATTTTACGATAATGGAAAAAAAAAACAGTATATTTTAAGGACGAGAAGCCTATGTTGCTTAAGTCTGTCATACGTATCATATACAAAAGTAACCACAATTTTGGTGGGCACAACTACAGATAGAATTGAGAGGGAGCAGCAAAATGGTGACAGAGTAAGACCTTTCAGTGTTCATCACTCCATAGATAACAACTTAAACATTGAAGCACAGACAAGCTACCCTCTAAGGAACCAATAAAACGAGCAGCCAGCTCCAAATACCTAGTTATAGCATAAGAATATGAAAAGACCCACAGAGGAAGGCAAGAAGCCAACGCTTGAACATGTCTGCCAACTCTAAGAAAAGCAGCATAGAAGAAAATGCCTCTAACTTGGAAGAGGGAGAGAAAATTAATCTGTGCCTTAGACAAGGAGCCTAGTGTCAGACACAGCACACTGAAACCTATGAGACAGAACACAATGACTCTGGATCCAGACACGTGTTCATGCATAGAGTCTCTGGATTTGCCACGCAGCGCCATTTAGACATGGTCTCAGATGAACAGATGTGTTTTGGCCAGAATTATTTTGAACTAGCCATAGGTATCTTAAAATATGTATACCAGGCAGGCTTTAGCAACATGGGTTCTAGTCTTGCCTCCTTGCTACACTGCATATGGTGGTCTGTGAGCTACAGTGTGAGGCAGCATTTTGGTGCTGGTGGTGACAGCCCAAATCATTCTTCTTCAATATCAGATAGTAGAATGGAGAAAAAAAAAACATTGTTCACCTGACCATTGAGGGTGGTAGGCATCAGTCTTTATAAAGAAGCCCAAAACCAAAGAAGCAGAGTTCTATATACAATCCTTTTGGCTTGCCACCACTTTTTAGTCATTCTCCTAGTTCATGAAAAATACAACAGCTATGTATGTAGAAGAAAAATAGATCTCTAATTCTATAATATTGACAACACAATATCAAAAACCTTGGTTGCAGAAAACCTGGACTTAGGAAGATGACAGAGAAAGCATGTTGCTTATTTAGGAAAAAAAATAACACAAAGAAAGTAAGATTATTCATATTGGAACTATATGAAATCTGCAATAAGCAAACATTTGTGTATGCCAAGAAGCACCAAGAACTTCAAAGTAACCATGACATTATCTATCCAACAAAAAATAAGACTCTAGAAACAGTCCATACTCAGAGAATTTTTATAGATCATTTAGGGAAACTTACTAGGCTTTAAGGAACATAGAAAATCTATTTAATACTTTATTGGAATGAATTAAAATAGCAGTAGCTGTTTTACTATACAAGTTTTAGGAAATAGAAAAAGTTGTAATGTAAGATATAAAAATCAAAATATAGGAAAGAACATAATGCAGGTGTAGACGATTTTTGCTATTATTTTCGTCACTCTGTATTTGTCCCTTTCTATCTTCATGTTCATTGTTAAGCAGCTTCATTTCAAAATAACTTGTTATAATCAAAAATGCTTATCTACAGTCTATGACAACCACAAAGCAAATCACCTTGATGGAAACAGCACAAGTAATAGGGAATCAAAACTATCCAGAAAATATCACTTAACCACAATTAAAACTCTAAAAGAAAAAGGCATTGATATGCCAAACAATGAAAGATATGACATTCCTATGTTGAGTTTACTAAATACAAGTGAACTAAATATTTTTAAAACAAAATGAGTTAATAGTCAAAAATGAAAATCCAAGTATACCTTGCTTACTATATAAATCCATTTCATCTTTAAAGACAAAAGAAAGGGAATTTATGCAAATGAAATAAAAAAGTTATAGCCTTTATTTTACAAGGTAAAATAAAGTTTCAAATAAAAAGCAATAAAAAGAGACAAAGAAGGTCATAATAATATGAGAGAGATGACGATTCAGCAAGAGAAAAATAAGTGTTTTTTTTCTATCTGCCTATATATGTTCAGCAAATATAGGATTACTCAAATTTATATAAAATAGGCATAAATAAACTTTGTTGTGGTAGAATACTAAGACATAAAAGTAAACAAAGAAACAGTTAAACTGCAGTCTAACCCTAATAAAGTTTCATGGGACATTCCATCCAACAACTGAAGAGTATTGCAACTGGTAAACACATGTGGAAAATTTTAGAATGCAAAATCAACACAGAAAATCAGTAGCTTTTCTATGAAACAATATCAAATTCTTTGAAGAGTTAGTTGAACATGCAAACTCATTTATACTAGTCACAAAAAGTATAATACCCAAGAAGATATCTAACTTACAACAAAGTGGTAAAAGATTACTACAATGACATTCATAAGCTGAAACATTTACAAATTGAAGAAGAAAGAGAGTAACAATTAAGAAGTCAACTAAATAACGAACTTATGTTTACTGATTGGAAAAATCAATATTGTTTAATATCTGTACTACTCAAGTAATCTACAGATTCCATTTCATTTATAACAGAATAGCAATGGCATACTTGGCAGTAATTAAAAAAATTCTAAAATTTATCCAAAACACAAAATTCTAAATTGCCACAGAAATCTTGGAGAAAAAGAAAAGTAGGAGACCTTATGCTCCCTGATTTCACAATATATTATGAAGCTATAGAAATAAGAATAATATAATAATGACATCAAAAATCATAAATATTCATGTGCACTTATATATGTGTGTGCACTCATGTACATACACACATGTATGTACACATGTGGGGAAGCATGTTGGGCATAATAAAAGAGATTGACAACTTAAAATTAAGTCCATTCAGGTATTGTCAGAGCCTCTCAGGAGATAGCTATATGCTTGTCCTTCCTTCAGTCTCTGCTCCATAGTTAATCTCTGCCACTCCTTCTGTATTGGAGTGGTATTTGGTTCCCCTTTTTAAGAAGGAATAAAATGTCCACCTTTTAGTCTTCCTTCTTCTAAAGTTTCTTGTGGTTTGTGGGTTGTTCTTCCTGTATTCCAAACTTCTGGGCTAATAACCACTTATCAGAGAATGCATACCATGTGTGTTCTTTTGTGATTGGGTTACCTCACTCAGCATGATACTCTCCAGATCCATCCATTTCCCTAAGAATTTTATAAATTCTTTGTTTTTAATAGCTGAGTAATACTCCATTGTGTAGATGTACCACAGTTTCTGTATCCATTCCTCTGTTGAGGGACATCTGGGTGGTTTCTAGTTTCTGGCTATTATAAATAAGGCTGCTATGATCATGGTGGAGGATGTGTCCTTATTACATGTTGTAGCATCTTCTGGGTATATGCCCAGGAGTGGTATAGCTGGGTCCTCTGGTAGAACTATGTCCAATTTCCGGAGGAACAGCCACACTGATTTCCAGAGTGGTTGTACCAGTTTGCAATCCCACCAGCAGTGAAGTAGTGTTCCTCTTTCTCCACAACCTCTCCAGCATCTGCTTACTAATACAGATGTAGCTGCTCACAGCCATTCATTGAACTGAGTACAAGGTCCCCAATGAAGGAATTAGAGAAAGGTTCTATGGATCTGAAGGGTTTGAAGCCCCTTAGGACGAACAACAATTACTAATTAGTACCCTCAGAGCTCCCAGGGACCCAACCACCAATCAAGGACTATACAGGGTGGGACTGAATGTTCTAGCAGCATGTGTATAGTAGGGGATTGAATATTCGATCATCAATAGGAGGAAAGGACCTCGGCCTTGTGAAGGTTTTGTGCCGCAGTGTAGGGGAATGCCAGGGCCAATAAGTGGGAGAGGGTGGGGTGACAGGCATGGGGAGGGGGGAGGCAAAAGGGGTTTGTTCTTGTTGTTTTTGTTTGTTTGTTTGTTTTTTGGAGGGGAACCTGGGAAAGGAAAAATTTACATGTAAATAAAGAAAATAATCTAATTAAAAAAAAAGTTAAGTCCATTCATCTAGAGCCAGCTGATCTCCTAAAAGTTGCTAAGAACATACTTTAAGCAATGCTTAGAAAATTGTGTGTTTACATGCAAAAGACAGATTTCCTCCAGTTACAAAATTCAACACAAAATGTCCAAAATAAATAAATGAATAAATAACTAACTAACTAAATAAATAATCTTCAGGCAAGAATGGAAACTATAAAGCTGCTGAATTCAAACAAAGAAAATACTTTAGGAAAAATTTTGACAGCACCTAAAAGCACAGAAATTAAAAGCAGAAATGTACCCTGATGTCACTTATATCTGGAATCCTAAAAGTTCATCCTATGGAAATTGATGGACATCCCCAGATGATAATGAGGGTTTAGAAAGGTTGTGTAAAGTGTACCAATATACACTTATACAGAAAAAAGAAAACAAGGCAAATTATGCTACTGTATATTATGGTAATCACAGATGAAATAATACAGGAAACTTCAAAGGATTGAAAAGGAAGTGTGCTGAATGTCATAACAGAAAAGATAAAGATCTGAGGCAACATATACATATATCCTTTTATTTGAACACTGTAGTGTTTGGTGAGTTTTTTTGGCTGCACCACCCTGTGCTCCCAGCTGTTCACATGCAGGCACCTGCCCAAGAGCTATTCTGGGTCCACAAATTGAAAACACACACACACACACACACACACACACAGAGCAGTTAATCTTAAAATGCCTTGGCTAACTCAATGACTAGACACTCCTAAATTTTTTGCTGCTACTCCAGGCCTAAGCAGGGTGTACTGAAAAAAAAAAAAACTCACATGGCTAGTTGGCTTTATCTCTTGCAGCTACCTCATCCCCTTTATTCTTCCCAAGTCCTGATTCTCCCTGTGTCCTACCTGCGGAACTCTCAGTGTCTTGCCCAGTGTTCAGTCATTGGTAGTTGGCATCTTTTTTGATAGATCAAAAACCAATTTGGGACAAGGACCTTCAGTTTCAGTACATGCAGATTCCTGATTAAATTAAAGCATCAGAACCACTCCTCTACCTCACTTTTTCTGTTCAATAATAAAAGAAAGAAACAAAAACAAAAAATAAAAAACCAAAACAAAAAATTCTTTCTCTCAGGTATAAATTAAATACAACCACAGCAATTATGTGAGTCTTAGAGATAGATATACAATTAAGATCTAGTCTATCATATTTGTCAATTAGATAAAGCACTCTATCAACATTTGAAAAGAGTTTACAATTCTATATTGAATTATATGTTTGTGTATAAACATCACATGATGCCCATAAATAGGTATAGTTTTATGTTAAAGAAATAAATTAATAAAGACAATGCTGAGTAAATAAGTACTGAACCAGTTTGTATTTTGAAACTATATAAAATACACCAAAACATAAAAAGTACTATGTCACTAGTATGGTACAGTATAAAATAGAAGTATAGTTTGAAAAATATGAATGATTTAATAGGTGAGATTTTTAAGGGTCTGAAATTCACTGAACTCCAGACACAGATAGTATACAAATACAAAGAGTGTTTATTCTCTAGAAGAAACCAGCATGCAGGGATCAACCATTCTCCAAATTGATTACCCCAGACTAAGGCATGCAGGCCTTCTTATAGGAAACCAGGGGAACTCTAGAAAGATTAGGTAATCTTTAATGTGATTGGTAGGGGCCAAAGCAGTGACATTAGCATATCTTTGATTGACTACTATTTTAGTTCTTCTATATTTAGAGTGTGGGTTTGGTAATCTCAAATTTCATTGGTGGGTGCTAGGGAGGCCACAGGGGTCTACTTCTGATTGGCTTGTGTCAGGTGGTCAATGGTCTACATTCCTTTGACGTGATCATTTAACTACAGGATGAGATAGGACTGCCAAGCACAGATGGCCCAACTTGAGATAAGATATTTTCCCATTCCTGTTGTTATCCCCAGGCTGTTCTTTGGGGGGGGGGGGGTTATGACCTTGTTTCTAGAATTTATGGTCTTTTCCTGGAGATGGTGCCTTACGGCCTTCTTTTCTAAATCAGACCTGGTCCTTAAATGGAGACAAATGGGGTTTATGCTGTCCTTTCAAGATAATTAGCAAAATAGTCACGATAGAATGAAAAGTCTTTGCTAGAGTTCTGATCAAGAATGACATATGAGTCCCAAAATGTCAAAAGAAACTTTACATGAGATACAATGTATTTCTTAAAAATTCAAAATATGCATAGAACTTTTTTTAACAAAAAACCTTGACAGGAACATCTTGTCAAAAAATGCAGTATATATAAAGAAATAAAATCAGAGATGAGGTACTTTGTACAAAGAATAAAATGTGAAGCCATCTCAGCCCTCAAAGATGCTGGCACCAGTGAAAAGAACATAATGAAGTAAGTCCTAGAAGATGCTGAGTGAAAGGATATTAGTCCTAGAATTGGTCCTAGAATGAATGTATTATTTATCTGTGAGAGATGAATAGAGGCATTGCTAGGTGTGTAAGTTCTTAGAAGTTTTACCATACTAGATATCCATTTAAAAACACTAAAAGAACAAAACATTAATTTAAAAAAAAAAAACTAAAGAAACTTGTAAGTATATGCACATGAGGCACTGTGATTAAATAAATGTCAATGTGAAACACAGATCTTAACTCAAAGGGAATACAATTTACTATTAAACCAAAAAAAAAATGAGTGAATGTGACCTAAATTTGCTGGTGGGAACATCGAGTAGATAATTAGAGCACAGAAGAACACTTTTCTATAGGTCTTAAATATCAGTGATTACATTATTAGATTTTAGCTTAATGAAAATTAGTGGGCTGCTATGCAAGTAAATTCCAAGTCTTTTATTTGTTTGTTTGTTTGTTTGTTTGTTGTTTGATATTTCTCTGTTGTTGAAAGGATGCTAAACACTGAACAGAAGTATAAACAGATATTCAGGAGTTAGAGATAGCCCAAGAAAATATTGCTTATTATCTGTAATATTATAATTCTCTCTTTACAGTCATGGAATATAAATCAATCAGCTTTACAGAATCTTGTAGGAACACCAGTACAGCTTCTGTCTAGAAACTTCAGGGCACATATGTTATATAGGTCATTGTAGTTTAACTTACAAAAAGTTAAGAGGAACAAAAAAAGAAGTCCATTAACATCCAAATCAGAACCTGAGCTTTGTTGTTGTGTCTGGGCATCAAGGAATGCTAAAAAATAAAGGAACCTCTATGAATAACAGAAAATATCTTTCGTATGTTTGTTCTGAATATATGTTTTCATCAATGACACATTTAATGTACATGACATGAACACATAGGACCTTTGTGAACAATAAACTTGGAAATATAATGAAAATTTTATAAGATTAAAGGAGGACTTCTGGTTTCCGACTATGCCCGGACCTGATCCTGTGCTACAGCTCTACACACCCAAATACCACCAGGAGAGAGCTGGTCTCCCAGGAGTGCTGACACACCTGTGAACACAGGTCAAACTACCACTTCTGCTCAAATTCCTGGCCCAAAAGGGACCCACCATAAGTCATCAGGACACAGGAATCAAGGAACAGTCAGGGACAGGATATTTTCAGTTTCTGTCTGTGCCCCAGAGCTGACCCTGTGCAACAGCTCTCTATACTCAAATTCCTCCCAGAGAGAACTGGTCTCCTAGGAGTACTGATAAACAGGCTTGCAGAAGGGACAAACCACAGTCAGAGACAGCAAGACCAGCTACCACCACAGATAACCAGATTGCAAGAGATAAGGGCAAGTATATAAGCAAAATAAAACAAGGCTACTTGGTCAGAACCCAGTGCTCAGACCATAGCAAGCCCTGGATACTACAACACAACACAAAAAGGAAGACTAATTTAAAATCAAACCTCATGATGATGACAGAGGACTTTAGAAGGACATAAATAACTCCTTTAAAGAAAAAAGGAGAATACAGGTAAGCAGGTAGAAGCCCTTGGAGAGTAAACACAAAAATCCCTTAAAGAAGTACAGGAAAAACACAACCAAACAGGTCAAAGAATTGAACAAAATCATCAAGGATCAAAAAGTGGAAATAAAAGCAATAAAGAAATCACAAAGTGAGACAACCCTGGAGATAGAAAACCTAAGAGATCAGGAGTCATAGACTCAAGCATCACCAATACAATAAGAGATAGAAGAGAGAATCTCAGGTGCATAAGATACCACAGAAAACATGAATACAACCATCAAAGAAAATGCAAAATACAAAAAGCTCCTAACCAAAAACATCCAGGAATTCCAGGACACAATGAAGAGATCAACCCTAAGGATAATAGGTATAAAAGAGAGTAAAGATTCACAACTTAAAGGTCTAGTAAATATCTTCGACAAAATTATAGAAGAAAACTTCCCTAACCTAAAGAAGGAGATATTCATAAACATACAAGAAGCCTACAAAACTCCAAACAGATCGGACCAGAAAAGAAATTCCTCCCATCATAATAGTCAAAACGGCAAATGCACACAAAAAAGAAAGAATATTAAAAGAAGTAAAAGAGAAAGATCAAGTAACATATGAAGGCAGACCTATCAGAATTACACCAGACTTCTCACCAGATACTATAAAAGCCAGAAAATCTTAGGCAGATGTCACATAGGACCTAAGAAAACACAAATGCCAGCCTGGGTTACTATATCCAGAAAACTCTCAGTTACTATAGATTGAGAAACCATGATATTCCATGACAAAAACCAAATCTATAAAATATCTTTCCACAAATCTAGCCCTACAAAGGATAATAGATGGGAAACTCCAACACAAGGAGGGAAACAACACCCTAAAAAAGAAAGAAAGCAATCTTCTTTCAACAAACACAGAAAAGAAACACACAAGCATAATTCCACCTCTAACAATAAAAATAACAGGAATAACAATCACTATTCCTTAATATCTCTTAATATCAATGGACTCAATTCCCCAATGAAAAGACATAGACTAACTGACTGGATAGATAAACAGGAACCAGCATTTTGTTGCATACAGGAAACCCACCTCAGTGACAAAGACAAACACTACCTCACAGTAAAGGGCTGGAAAACAATTTTCCAAGCAAATGGTCCCAAGAAACAAGATGGGCTAGCCATTCTAATAGCAAATAAAATAGAATTTCAAACAAAAGTTACCAAAAAAGATAAGGAAGGACATTTCATATACATCAAAGGAATCTACTAAGATGAACTCTTGTCTTGGAACTCACTTTGTAGACCAGGCTGGCCTCGAACTCAGAAATCCGCCTGCTTCTGCCTCCCAAGTGCTGGGATTAAAGGTGTGCACCACCTGGCAAAGATTTATTTATTTACTATATGTAAGTACACTGTAGCTGACTTCAGATACTCCAGAAGAGAGCATCAGATCTTATTGGTTGCTGGGATTTGAACTCACTAGCTTTGGAACACCAGTTGGCACTCTTACCCCCTGAGCCATCTCTCCAGCCAAGTTGAACTCTTAATTCTGAACACCTACGTTCCAAATGCAAGGGCTCCCACACTCACTAAAGCTCAAAGAACACATTGTACCTCACACAATAATAGTGGGAGACTTCAATACCCCACTCTCATCATGGAAGCAGAAATTAAACAGAGACGTAGTCAAACTAACAAAAATTATGGACCAAGTGGATTTAACAGATGTCTATAGAATATTACATCCTAAAACAAAAGAATATATCTTCTTCTCAGCACCTCACGATACCTTCTCCAAAATTGACCTTATAATTGGTCACAAAACAAGTCTCAGCAGATACAAAAGGATTGAAATAATCCCATGCATCCTATCAGATCACCACATCAATAACAACAAAAACAACAGAAAGCCCACATACACATGGAAGCTGAACAATGCGCTATTCAATGAGGACTTGGTCAAGGAAGAAATTAAGGAAAAAAATTAAAGACTTTTTAGAATTTAATGACAATGAAGGTACAACACACCCAAACTTATGAGACACAATGAAAGAAGTGCTAAGAGGAAAGCTTATAGCTATCCTCTGAGTGCCTACAAAAAAAAAAGAAAGAAAGAAAGAAAGAAAGAAAGAAAGAAAGAAAGAAAGAAAGAAAG
>JADRCD010224547.1:9803-42647 GCA_019843815.1 Montemys delectorum | reverse complement strand
AAGAAAGAAAGAAAGAAAGAAAGAAAGAAAGAAAGAAAGAAAGAAAGCAAGCAAGCAAGCAAGAAAGCAAGAAAGCAAGCAAGCAAGCAAGCAAGCAAGCAAGCAAGCAAGCAAGCAAGCAAGAAAGAAAGAAAGAAAGAAAGAAAGAGAGAAACTGGAGAGACCATACACTAGCAGCTTGACAGCACACCTGAAAGTTCTAGAACAAAAAGAAACAATACATACATGAGGAATAAACCACAGGAAATCATCAAACTCAGGTCTGAAATAAAGCAAGTAAACACAAACAGAAATGTACAAAGAATCAACAAAACCAGGAGCTAGTTCTTTGAGGGAAGTGACAGGATAGGTAAACCCTTAGCCAAACTAACAAGAAGGCATAGAGACAGTATCCAAATTAACAAAATCAGAAATGAAAACTGAGATATAACAATAGAAACTGAGGAAATTAAAATATCATCAGATCCTACTACAAAAACCTATACTAAACTAAACCAGGAAATCTGGATGAAATCGACAATTTTCTAGACAGATACCAGGTACCAAAGTTAAATAAGGATTAGATAAAGAATCTAAACATTCGTATAATCACTAAAGAAATAGAAGCAAACATTAAAGGTCTTCCAACCAAAAAAAAGTACAGGACCAGATGTGTTTAATGTAGAATTCTATAAGACCTTCAAAGAAGACCTAATACCAATACTCTTCAAACTATTCCACAAAATAGAAACAGAAGGAACACTATCCAATTCATTCCATAAAGCCATAGTTCTGCTTATACATAAACCACATGAAGATCCAACAAAGAAAGAACTTCAGGACAATTTTTTTATGAATATCGATCTAAAAATACTCAATAAAATACTCACAAACCAAATATAAGAACACATCAAAAAGATCATCCAACTTTATCAAGTAAGCTTCATCCCA
Organism: Montemys delectorum; assembly: GCA_019843815.1. Lineage (NCBI taxonomy): Eukaryota > Metazoa > Chordata > Mammalia > Rodentia > Muridae > Montemys > Montemys delectorum. The sequence goes on along the minus strand of JADRCD010224547.1, from coordinate 41,717 downwards.
GAGATACAGAGTGGTTCAATATATGGAAATCCATCAACATAATCCACTATATAAACAACCTCAAAGAAATGAACCACAAGAGCATCTCATCAGATGCTGAGAAAGCATTTGACAAAATTGAATACCACTTCATGGTAAAAGTCTTGAAAGGATCAGGAAATCAAGGCTCATACTTAAACATAGTAAAAGCAATATACAACAAACCAGTAGCCAACATCAAACTACATAGAGAGAAACTTGAAGCAACCCCACTAAAATCAGGGACTAGACAAGGCTACCCACTCTCTATTAAATATACTACTTTAAGTAATAGAAACAGAAGTTTCTATTGAACTTGAAGTTCTACCTAGAGCAATTAGACAACAAATGGAGGTAAAAGAATACATCACTAGCCTTCCTATACTCAAACAATAAACAGGCTGAGAAAAAAATTAAAGAAATGACACCCTTCACAATAGTCACAAAAAATATAAAATATCTTGGTGTGACTCTAACCAAAAAGGTGAAAGGTCTGTAAGACAAGAACTTCAAGCCTCTGAAGAAGGAAATCGGAGAAGACCTCAGAGAATGGAAAGTTCTCCCATGCTCATGGATTGTTAGGATTAATATAGTAAAAGTGGCCATCTTGTCAAAAGCAATCTACACAATCAATGCAATCACCCATCAAAATCTCAACTCAATTCTTCATAGAGTTAAAAAGAGTAATTCCCAAAGTCATTTGAAATAACAAAATAACCCAGCATATTGAAAACTATTCTCTACAATAAAAGAACATCTGGGGAAATCACCATCCCTGACCTCAAGCTGTACTACAAAGCAATAGTGACAAAAACTGCATAGTTTTGGTACAGTGACAGGCAGATGGATCAATGGAATAAAATTGAAGACCTGGAACCCACACAGCCATGGTCACTTGATATTAGGCAAATAAGCTAAAACCATCCAGTGGAAAAAAGACAGCATTTTCAACAAATGGTGATGGTTCAACTGAAGTCAACATGTAGAAGAATGCAAATTGATCCATTCTTATCTCTCTGTACAAAGAACAAGTCCAAATGGATCAAGGACCTCCACATGAAACCAGATACACTGACTCTAATAGAAGAGAAAGTAGGGAAATTTCTTGAGCACATAGGCACAGGGGAATATTTTCTGAACAGAACACCAATGGCTTATGATCTAAGATCAGTAATCGGCAAATGGGACCTCATAAAATTGCAAAACTTCTGTAAGACAAAGGACTAAGTCAATAGGACAAAATGGCAACCAACAGATTGGGAAAAGATATATACTAATCCTACATCTGATAGAGGGCTAATATCCAATACATACAAAGAACTCAAGAAGCTATATTCCAGAGAACCAAATAACCCTATTAAAAATGGGGTGTAGAGCTAAACAAAGAATTCTCAACTGAGGAATACTGAATGGCTGAGAAGCACCTAAAGAAATGTGCAACATTCTTAGTCATCAGGGAAATGTAAATTAAATCAATCCTAAGATTCCACCTCACAACAATCAAAACGGCTAAGATCAAAAATTTAGGTGACAGCAGATACTGGCAAGGATGTGGAGAAAGAGGAACACTCCTTCATTGCTGGTGGGATTGCAAGCTGGTACAACCACTCTGGAAATTAGTCTGGGGGTTCCTCAGAAAATTGGACATAGAACTCCCAGAGGACCCAGCTATACCACTCCTGAGCATATACTCAGAAGATGTCCCAACATATAATATGGACACATGCTTCACTATGTTCATAGCAGCCATATTTACAATAGTCAGAGCTGGAAAGAACCCAGATGTTCCTCAACAGAGGAATGGATACAGAAAATATGGTACATTTGCACAATGGAATACTACTCAGCAATTAAAAACAACTTCATGAAATTCACAGGCAAATGGATAGAATTTGAAAATATCATTTTGAGTGAAGTAACCCAGTAACAAAAGAACACACACAGTATACACTCATGGCTAAGTGAATATTTGCCCAAAAATTTGGAATACTCAAGAGACAATTTGCTAACGGGGTTTGCAGCCCCATAGGAGGAACAACAATATGAACCAACCAATTCCCCCAGAGCTCCCAGGGTCTAAACCACCAAACAAAGTACACACAGGTAAGTGCTTGCTGACAGGTGCCTAATATGGCTGTCTCCTTAGAGGCTCTGCCAGAGCATCAAAAATACAGATGTGGATGCTCAAAGCCAACCATTGAACTGAGCACAGTGTCTATGATAGAGGAGTTGGAGAAGGGACTGAAGGAGCTGAGGGGGTTTGGAGCCTCATCAGGGAAGCAACAGTGTCAACTTGCCAGACCCTCTGGACCACCTTGAGACTGGACCACCAACCAAACACTACACATGGAAGGACTCATGTCTTTGGCCACATATGTATCAGAGGATGACCTTGTTGGACATCAGTGAAAAGAGCAGCCCTTGGGCCTGAGGGAGTTAGGTGGCCCAGTGTAGGGGAATGCCAGGGAGGAAAGACAGGAGTGTAGGTGGTTGTGGGAACACCCTTATAGAGCCAGGGGAGGAGTGATGGGATTAGGAGTTTCTGGATGGTAGACCTAGAAAGGGAATAACATTTGAAATGTAAATAAGAAAATATCCAATAAAAAAAAAGATTAAAGGAAGAGAAGTAAGTGAAAATATTTTGTGACTTCTGCTAGACTCCCATATCAGAGGCAGTTCAAGTTACATCCATGTACAGTCCTCTCTATTGTTCTCCAGATTGCAGATTCTGGGATGTCTGCTGCTATAGGGAGAGATAGACATCCTACTGAGAGAAGAGCTTGCTATGAGTCTGTAAACAACACCTCAGGTGGTATTCAGATTCCAAGAGAATCATATTCTCATTTCCCCAAGGAAGTTTAGAGACCAATAACTACCAGACTCCCCAGGACATTAGAAGTCACTGAGAGTGAAACATAAGCCCCACTGCTATCCAAGTATCAGGGACAGCTGTTTTCAGGATCATGCTGTGAAACCTTACCCTACATTTAGGGACCTATAAGAAGGATCCCAATTCTGCCTCATGGACAGAGCCCCTGCCATGACGCTGTATGTCTGTCTGTGTGACATCAATTTCTAATCAATTTTATATCCAAGGGAGAATTAGTCCTTCAGTGTCTCCCTTAAGCTCCAAACTTGAGACCTTTAAGCTTCTCAAAACTTCTGAATGCTCCATACTTGTAGGAAGTCCTGAAGACTTGGTTTATGCTTTATGCTTCAGGTATTTAATCTTGGTGCTTATCTGTGGCTTTCAGTACAACTCCACCTCAACCTCTCAAAGTTTGATAGTAACATTTTGAACAATGTGCTTCTTTAAATAGATCACTACAGAAGACAGGTAAACAATACACGGCAGGAGTGCCCTAATCTTTAAAAAGGAGAATGCAATGTCAAAATCTAGGAAAACTAAAACAGAAAAGTATGTATTTTTGCTTATTACAAAAATTCTTTCAATCTCTCTTTCTGACTTAACTGACTCATGGGGTTAATTAAAAATATATAAGTTGCCTGATCTCAATGTATTTTATTAAATTTCTAAATTTTTTCCTGTTGATGATTTTAACATTTATAACATCGTGATCATAAAAGTTAGATGATGTGATTGCAATTTTTGCAGTTTTAAACATTTTTCCAAAGTGAAAAACAAATAATTCTGGTTTAAACCTAGAATCCATCATATTATATAAGTGTTTATTGGACAGGAAATATCACATGGTCCTTTCAAAATAAGAAAAGATCTTAAGCCAAATCCATCTATCCTCAATTTTGAAAGATTTAATATTTGTTATTTAGTGTAAAATTGTAAGAACTGAGCAAACAAGGACACCTCATAAAAATACCAAGGAGCAAGGAATGTCCATTAAGCCTTAAGACAGAGCTTCAGAAGGGTTTACTGAGCAAACATCAGTCCCCAGGAGATGTCCTAATTGCAGGGGAGTAATGCCAGGAAACGTCCCCAGTGAGGGGTGGATCTCCCCCACCTCTCCTACATACAATTGGTATCTCCTTCTCACTTGGGGCACAGAGGTCAATGGAAACAAAAGACAATGGGCTTCACCAATGAGAGATAACCAACTCATGCTGTGAACCTATGTACTGGGGAGGTATAAAAAATGTGTGCTTTTGTTCCTGGGGGTACTTTGCTCCAAATGCAAGAGGACCCCAGTATACTGGATCAATAAAAACCTCATGCTAATTGCAGAGATCTCTATCCCTATTTCTTTGAAAGTGTGGCACCCACGCCAAATTTAACAAAATAATCTTTATATTTAGTAGATTACCTCAGTTTCATGAGTACATATAATTCATTTACCCATCTGCATATGAAACATTTTACAAAGAAATCATTGTAAATACAAAACTCATATTTGCGTATAAGGACATTTTCTTACAAATCTGGGTAAACCCTTTTCTATTATTGATATTAATACATTAAATTGATGTAGTGTAAGATTTTTATGAGCCTTAGCTTACCGGGACCCAACGAGTGAACAATATAGAGCTGGGGATCAATGCAAAAGCAAGAGGAATTTATTGTTCTAATGCATTGAGGTCATCCTGCACTCGAAGGAGAGGCAGCAACCTCAGGCAGACCATTCAGCCAGTTTATATGCAGCTTTAGGATAGAGCAACAGCCACTGGCACAATGTGATTAGCAGAACACTGTGACTTTTAAACTGATTGGCCTTTAGGGAATGAGGTAGCAAGGGCTTCCCTTGTCTCTGGGGGTGGGGGATGAGCAACAATCCATCTGCCCTGAGGAATGTGTCTATATCATTTGGGCTTCCCTCATCTGCAGGTCAGTCTCGCCTGTGGTCTGAGGAATGTAATTAGCCTCTCCCTTCTGGAGGGGAGGGGTGCCTATATGCTCTATGACCTTTCTCCTCCAGAAGGGGAGGGGTCTGCTGGAATTTTCCAAAGTTCCTGAGCTAATCTCTTTATTATCCCCTTTTCTTTGGGCATGCTTCAATCCTGAAGTAATTGCTGATTCTCTGATAGCTCATATTCCTGGTCTTCTATATCTAGTTCTTTGTATGTCTGCTTTAAGATCATTAGCTGTACTGTACCTATGTGTTCCTTAACAAAAGTAACCAAACAATTCAAATGTATGGGCCAAAAGTTAGAAGTAAAAACAAGATGATTAAGGGACCTAATAGGGAGGAGATCAGGGTGTCGAACCAAGAAGAATTGTTAAAACAGTATTCAACCAACCTTGGACTTGTTCTTTTTCTCTTTTCCACTTGGCTAGCCCTTTTCTTACCTTGGCCTTTGAATCTTTAACTACCCCAGGAATTGTCTCCAGTATGTGTATGTGCCTCCCAATGTTTCACACCCCCAGGTAGTGTAGAAAATGTGGTTGGCCCCCTAACACTGATGGGACTGCCTCTGGCTTCTCCCATTTTGGGGGCACACATATATGGGGTTTTCTCCAAAGACACTCTTTTAACTTTGGGTGTCCATACCCTCCAAGGCCACTTCTGGGACACTGTTTAGATTTACAAGTCCCTCTACCTCTATGTTCAGGCAATCCCTTCTCCTGTGTATCCAGGGTGGGGACACCCTAGAAGTCAAGGTCCACTACTAAATCACAGAGATCAAAGACAGGGTCCAGCCACCAGATAAAATGTGGGTAGTAAACCAAGCCACATCCCCATGGCTGAGAGCACCTGCCAAGTTACACTGATAGGGTTACGGGGGCTGCCAAGGCTCAGCACTGGAAGATATACCATAGACATTTCATGGTTTCTCTGACCTTGCAGAAGGGAACTGTTTGAGTGTCTGGCTGATATCTAGTTGGTATCAGGTGCAGGTGCTGGTCTGATGTGAACCCAGGCAGTTACTCCATCCACTTGAACAGAAGTCAGGGTGGTCAACAACTCCAGGAATAGCCCTTTCTACTTTGCTTTCAAGTTTTCAGCATGATGCCTCTTACTATATACCCAATCTCCAACTTGGTCCTTGTGTGGAACCTCTGAGGTAATTGAGTTATACAGGGCACTAAGTTTAGGCCACAATTCCTGGTGGCGGATCTGGAAAGCTTGCAATAGAGCCATAAGAACCTTGTCAGACTGAAAAGTCACTCTGGGGGGATCAAGAGCCAGGGTCAAGGGAGTGGGATTCCCATACAGGATCTCAAAGAGGTCAGGTTAAAATGGTAGGAGGTGTTCTGAGCTTGGAACAGGGCCAAGAAGAGGAGTACCAACCAGTCCTAGCCCGTCTCCAAGGTCAATTTAGTCAAGGTCTCTTTTAAGGTTCTATTTATTCTCTCTACCTGTCCTAAGACCTGTGACAGTACACACAATTGAGCTTCCAATTAGTTCCTAATGTCTCTGCCAATTCCTGACTTACCTTTGAGACAAAAGCACGACCATTGTTGAAGTCAATTACCTTGGGCACTCTGAACCTCTGGGAAATTTCTTCTAATATCTTCTTAGCTACCACAGTAGCTGTTTCCTTCTTGGTGGGGAAAGCTTCAATCTGTCCAGAGAAAGTATTACAAACACTAGAAGGTATTTGTAACCATATTTTCCCGGCTTAACTTCTGTAAAATCAACCTCTCAATATACTCCAGGTCATTCTCCCCTAGGTCTTTTGTCCTATTTACTCTTGGCTGCACAAGCATTCACTTGCTGCTATACCTTACACTGTTCTTCTATCTCTCTGGCCCAGAACCTGAGGTCTATTATATATACTCTAGGTCCCTTAACTGCTTGGACACGCTTTTTTTATCCCCTAAATGAGTCCATCTGTGCATTTGGCCTCATCTTTTGCTTGCTTTCTGGAGAGTAGAGTTCTCCATTCTTGTGTGCACCATTGTCCTTTCTTCTCTAGGTAATAGTTGGTAGAATGGCTAGCAATCTGAGTCCTTTCTTCTACAGTATATTCTAAGTAAGGCCATCCCTTAGTCCAGTCCCATTTCCCAGTGGGTGTCTCTTGCAGACACATAACCAAGATAGGCTCCTGCATAGCCACTTGATCTGCCTGGTTATTGCCCTGGGCCACTGAGTGGCCCTTTTGATATCTTCCCTTTTGATATCTTGGACAATGAATAATACTTACAGTTGCTGGTTTCATCAGATCCAAGATTTCCTGCTTGTTTATTTCTTTTCCCTCTGATGTGAGCAATCCTCTCTCGGTGGCAAAGGCATACCTGCTATACATGTAGATGTTGATCTTTTTTCCTGTCCCCAGGTCTAAGGCTTTGATCAGATCTATCTGCTCTGCATTTTAGGCTGACATTGTCGGAGGATGCAGTTCTACCCAGACCACCTGGAGCCCATCCACAATGATGGCCCCTGCCTTGCATTGTCCTTCTACCAGGTAGCAGCTGCCCTCAGTGAACCAGGTCCCCTCTGCATCAGAGAGCATCTGATCTGACAGGTCCTTTCATCATCCCTGGTCCTCAGCTAGAATCTCCTGGCAATCATAAGCTGGTGAGTGGCCTATTGCCACAAGATACCTTGTTCTAGGATCCTGGTAATGTAGGGCCTGATTCTGGTCTGGGCCTTCCTCAATATCTGATATTGGCACATGGACACTGGGAAGGCTTGGGCTCTGAGCTCACATGGATGGGGGACTGGTTGGTGGACCTTCCCACCCCTGCTGTCTCAGCCCAGGCCTGGGGAAATGCCTCAATCCACCAGTCTATGTCCTGGGGTGCCATGTCCAAGGTCTCAAAACAACTTGTATTCATCCTCTAGCCTGAGAGTCAGGACTTGGAGTGGTTTTCCCTGTTATGGTAGACTTTCTCAGCAACCTGCACTAAATCATTCAATGGCTTATCGTGTAGAGTCCTTCTAGCCTCTGAAGCTTTTTCCTGATATCTCTACTAGATTGGTCTATAAAAGCCATAGTCACAGTAGTTTTCTTTGTGCTCCTTGCTGCTGGGGTCATGGAGTGTATAGTGAAGGAATGTCTCCATGAGTCACTCTACAAAGACAGCAAGCCACTCGTCTGATCCCTCTCTAACCTCATGTATCTTGGTCAAATTTGTGGGTGGCAGCCCCTTGAAACCTGCCAATGAAGTCTGACAGTAGACCTTCAGATGCTCCTTACCTTCTACCATTTTAAAGTCCAAGTCAGGTTTAGTCAGCGGAAGCACGCTGTCAATAACAGCCTGGTTAATTGATGGTGCCCCCGTGTCTGTGGGGGCCTCCTGCATTATAAATAAAACAGTCTCAAAGAAACCAGTCGGCCCCTTGGAAAAGGAGGAACCGTCTTCCAGTTCTACAAGTCAGCCAAAGAGAAGGACCAATATTGCGTAGCCTGATTGCCCTTTTCTAGAGGTCCATATGCCCTCAGTAGGAGAGCCACCATGGTATCAAAGGAGGTGGTTCTCAGACTTTGGGTCTCCATGGCAGGACTGGGAAGTTGAGGATCTCCTCCTGCTCCTCCCTCCAGTAAATGGGGGAGGGGGGATGCAATGGCCCAAGTCTCATATGGGCTGAGGATCCTGGAACCAGTATCCGCACTGTTGGGGCCATGGGGTTAAGGGTAGGGAGCTATGGAGGAGGAAGATCCTGGGGCAACAGGTCCACTGTTGAAGGGTCTTGGAGGATCAACTTCTTCTCGGTCCAGATCCCTCCTCCCGCGCTTCCTTCTTTCTCATGCCCAGAATCTGTGAGGTGGGTCTTCGGGAAAGAAAGGCTTTTATCCATGAGGGGGTTGTCCTCCACTAAATTCTTCCAGGTAACTATATAGGGCACTTGGTCTGGGTGCCCGAGAGATCCTGGCCTGAAGATTTTGCTCCTCTCCTGCTTCGATCACCTGGAATTCGAAGGTGGCCACCCTACTCCAAAAGTGGGCCATTCAGAGGAACAGAGTAACTAACTTTTTCTCCTCTTTTCCTAACTTCCCTCCAGTTAACTAGGATGTTTAAGGAGGTAGATTCAGTCTGTCCAATGTCCAAATATGTCAATGGTCCAAGTCCAAGAACATAGAACGAGATAACCAACACCGACAAACATGAAGAAAGACAATTAACATACAGTTTGCCCCTTCCAAGGGCGCAGTTACAGACAGTTCATCCCTTCCACGAATACAGAATAGAAATGCTCAGCCAGCTCTAGCTGCACCAAGACAAACCAGATACCACTGCCAGTATAACAGGAGCCAGAAAAAAAAAACAGGTTATAGCAAGACTCTGCTACCTCCGGTACTCTTGCCATTTCCTAAAGGATCCAGTCCTCTCGACCCCCTCCAGTGAGACCTAAAGCATCCTTCCTGCTCCCTGTGGTCTCCATCTTAAAGCACCAGACACCGTAGTTTCTCAGAGCCCTCCCCACACACGCTTGCAAGCAAACTGAAAGCTCAAACAGACTTACAGACTCAGACTTTGACAAACACCAAGACAAACAAGAATCACAGTGCTTGCTCAAGACCTCCGATTCACCTCTCCAGTGTGTCCCCACAGGGGGTCGATAACTGGCCAATGCACCAAATGTAAGACTCTGATGGGCCTTAGCTTACTGGGAAACCCCAAATGAACAATGCAGAGCTGGGAATCCATGCAAAAACAAGAAGAATTTATTGTTCCAACCAGTTGGGTTCATCCTGCACTGGAAGGAGAGACAGCGACCTCAGGCAGCCTGTTCAACCAGCTTTTATTCAAGATTCAGGGGTAGAATAGAGCAACAGCCACTAGGCACAATGTGACTGGCAGAACACTGTGACTTTTAAACTGATTGGTCCTTAGGGAATGAAGAAGCAAGGACTTTCCTTGTCTGTGGGGGTGGGGGACAGGCAATGGTCCATCTGCCCTGAGGAATGTGTCTACATCCTCTGGGCTTCCATCATCTGCAGCTCAGTCTACCCTGTGGTCTGAGGAATGTAATTTGTCTCTTCCTTAAGGAGCAGAGGGATACCAATATGCTCTATGACTTTTTTCTTCCAGGAGGGGAGAGATCTGTTGGAATTTTCCAACGTTCCTGAGCTGACCTCTTCAGTCACATATTTAAAAAATATACCTTCAAAGCTACCTGAGTTTTTCTTTTTGGTATTAATGAACCAGCCTGTCTCCATTTTGGGCCTGAAAGCCATCTTATAATAAAACTAAGTTCATTCCCATTTAACATTGAATCCGTGTTTCTCAAGGGACATATTATGCCTTGTCTACAAAGATTCTGTATGACATGTTCCAGAATATCTCAACTGTGCCTTGGTTTTGAAAGGTTATTTACTCCATCTGCTGTTATGAATACCTGATTATGACCACTTCACAATCGTATCTTTGTTTCAAGAGGTTATGACTAACTTGTTATGCTTATATTCTGATTCTGTAACCCCACCTATTTGCCCTCCAATTCTCCCACTTGGAAACCTACTCCTGAGTATAAAAATCTTGTCTTCCACATAATCAATGGTCACTTCTTTTTAGAGGGAGGCAGCCCACGTCATAGGAAAAACAAAAACAACACAAAAAAAACAAACAAACAACTCACTCTACTTACTTTGGACATAATGATTTGGATTGACGTTTTTTTCTCATCTCATCTTCGAGATTAATAGTATCTCAATGAAGGTATATAGTTCAGTCTTCACATCATTGTAAGCAGTGCCACCTCATCTATTTTACAAATGAGAATGTTATGCCTCCAAATATAAACTTTGTGTGCAGGATAGACAGTGCCCTTGATGATTTGATTAACCTAGGAAGCCTAAAGCTCTCCCATTCTAACATTCACCTGGAAAACATGTTTAATGCCATTGGACCACTCAATTGAAGTTGAATGTTAAGAGACTGAGAGCCTCCTCAATCACAGAAAAACAAATTTAGGTTTGAGGAATAAGTCCTCAGACAAACTCCATAGCTTCTAAGAGAAGAATCCAGGTTTCAGACTGGGCGTGCAGAGTGCTTCACAGTTTGACAAATGTCCTCTTTTAGCAGCACAAGAAGGCACTTGTCACCTATAACCCTGTCAGAACTGTGACAGGCTGCTTTCAAAGCAAACCCATTTTGAGGTGCAGCCACAATAGAGCTGCAGCAGCCTCCTGGGTAGGTGATCAGCATCACAAAGGGAGAGAAATGGCCCACTTTCCCTTGCTTTAAAAAGAGTCCTAATTATGCTAACACATTTAGGAAGCATCCTTTATAGATGGTACTGGAGGATGCTGACAAACAAGCCTTGAAATAGAATGGCCTGTGATCCTGATAACCCTCAGTTACACAGGTGAAAGCATGCCTATTGGAGGCTATTTTAGGTGGTTGCTACCACAGTCTGATGCCACAGTGATCTATTGAAGCTGCCCCATTAACCCTACACTGGAAAAAGAAGAGCTTGTTCCACTATTGCCTTTCTTTGGCAGCCACAAAAATGACCATTAGCAGCACTCTGTGCATCTCTGGGCCAAGATGTGAAGAAGCAAAGATGAATCTGGTGCAGTGGGTGAACATTAGCAGAGTGAAATTCAAATTCCTCTCGTCAGTATCAGTGGGGGCTCTCATTCCCCAACTCTGCAATCAATAAAATGAATAAAGTGTGTGTGTGTGTGTGTGTGTGTGTGTGTGTGTGTGTGTGTGTGTAAGAGAGAGAGAGAGAAAGAGAGAGAGGGAGAGAGACAGAGAGAGAGACAGAGAGAAAGGGACAGAAAGAGGGAGGGATAGAGGCAGGAAGCAAGGGAAGGAGCAATAGATTTCATTTATCTTCTAATACTTTGAAAGGGGTGAGACAGGCTGGTCAAAAGATAGTGAGTTATCTCAATTGATTGTTCCCAGTCAGTCACAGATTGAACTCCTATCCTATACTTTCCTCTCTTCTCTTCTCACTACTGCACTTGACTAAAGATAGAGTTGAGAAGGCCGGGCTGAGTCCATGACAGGCTTCACATTGGCAGTTAAGGAGACTAGGCCTAAATCTCTGTTTCCAAGAACTAGGCAATTCCAGGCAAGTCCAGGCCTCAGAAGCTGCCCTACCAGCTGACCTCAGGCAAGGACAATGGGTCACAACAGTTTCCAGACCTCTCTAGTAAGTTTCCCAGTCCTTATACCCCAGTAGTGGAATGTCCATAGAGATGGACCCTATAGATTATTAACATAGAGGTCACCTACCCCCAGAATTCCCTTATGTACTTTAAATCAGGCCTGCAAACTCACTTGGTTGTTTCTCTATCTTGGTAATGGAAGATCCCAGCATGCTGGACTTCTGAGAATAAAACATTATTTACATTTACATACTATTTGAGTCCAGGGTATCATTCTTCCATAAATCATTGACTCTTACAACTTTAATGCCCTTTGCTTCTTTATATAATTGCCTCTGATGCTAAGTAAAGAAGAAAGCCAAAGGCAAGCTCTTCTTAAGTTCTTGTAATTACACATAAATCAACTAAAAGGCAGAGAGAAATGCTGCTATAGACAAAAAAACAACAACAACAACAACAACAAAAAACAAAACAAAAAAAAAAAACAAAAACAAAACAGGAACTAAAGACCACTTCTGTAGAAATAAGTTCCTGATTATTAGAAATCACATGTTCTTTCAGTCTGCTTTCCAGTGGCTCTGTTGCAACAACTTACTTCATCCCTTGCTGTCACCCATCTTCACCATCCCTAAGAGTTGCATATTTACAGGTGTCTCATAACCTGTGTTCCTCCATAACATGGATTGTTTTGGAAATGTGCTTTTGGGCTCCTCCCACATGCAGTAAATAGAAGTAGGGTTGCTTCATATTGTACATTTCTGATTAGTGTTGTAATTCAGATGATGTTTTCAAGCACAGGTTGTCTTTGTGACCATATGCATCCTAAACTCATGTGAGCTTTGCTCATGACCTTGTTTAATCCTCAAAATCCCCTCAGAATACATGTTGTCGAATGCCCTAAATAAAGTTGGCTATTGCATGAGATATTAGTTCATTTTTAGTTTCCTCTTTTTCAGGTTCATGCTGCCAACTGGAGTGATAACAGTTCATAGTGTTTTTTGCTTATCCTGTATATTACTCAGGAGTATTCAGTCCAAGAGAACCCCATACCCTGTAAAGAACCCCCTACTCCTGCCTTTCTACTTTGCATGGATGTGCACATGTGTATAGGGAATATAGGAAGCCACAGAACTAATTCATAGTTGTAAAGCTTAAAATCTACAGGGTAGGTAGGTCTCGTGGCTTTGCCAAGCTGACCCATAAAGTTAACTATCACTGAAAATTACTGTCTAGAATCACAGCACAGTCAATTAACTGAGAATTTACAACCCATTTCTACAATATCTTATATAAATAAATGCACAAAACTGTCCACTGACTGCATGAATATAAACTAGAAACGCGTCCAGGTCTATATAGTTTCACGGTACATTTTCCCTTCATGAATTAATTTATAAACATCAAAATTAAAATCAATCACTTGAAAGACAAAAGTGAATACTTCAAGAAACTGTCAGTCAACCGTAAAACCCTCTCAGTGCTGCTCTTCGTGGCTGCTATCCAGGCTCTTGTGTCCCTACAATCCACTGCTGGCCTCTCCAGTATCCATCGGATTTTGAGGTTCATCAACATTATCTCCAATTTATTAGCTACCCCTTGTTTTACTATTGCATCTACAACTTGACCATGGCCTTACAATAGACTAGTAACTTTATATAGGATCTGGAGGACACTATTTCTTAAAAAGCAAAATATAATTCCACATGTTTTATAATACTCATAAATACCAAACTTCCAATGCCATTGCTTTCCATCTAAAACAGTAGCATTGAATAAGCTATAAACAAATATTCATACTGTGTTTCTGGTCCAAACTGGTTTGCAAAGTTGCTAGTAATTGTGCCTGATTAATAAGTGTTTCATGATAATTGTGACAGAGTTGTAAAACCAGTTGTTTCCATATATCATTTATAAGGTAAAGAATCTATAAGGTGAATAATTTCCCAAAGGGTAGCAAAGCATTTATTTTATACTTCATTTCCTGCCAGGCCAGTTGATGAACAATCGAACTGGCAAGACTAATCATACAATTGAGTTATAGTGAAACTGCCCATTGGAGTTATCACATTAAAGGCAGAGGTTGTGAACTTGGCATTTCTCTAGTTAAAGAACAAAAATGAATTACCCAGGAAAACCCTGTCATTGCTGTGATAGCTCTGGTGAGGAAAAATAAAAATCATCTTCATAGCATTTTAACTGAAGTTTCAGAAAAGAAGCTACTCTCACACTATACTTTCTATAGGGCTGATTGGGAGACAAGAGCTTCAGTGGGAGTAATGTTTCAAATCCAAAGCTACAATCTTTTTTTTTCCCTTTTCTTCTTTTTAAAAAAGATTTCTTTCTTTCTTTTCCTTTCTTTCTTCCTTCTCTCCTTCCTTTCTTCCTTCCTGTCTCTCTGTGTCTCTGTCTCTGTCTCTCTGTCTCTCTGTCTCTCTGTCTCTGTCTCTCTCTGTCTCTCTGTCTCTGTCTCTGTCTCTGTCTCTCTCTCTCTCTCTCTCTCTCTCTCTCTCTCTCTCTCTCTCTCTGTCTCTCTCTCTCTCTTTCTTTCTTTCTTTTAATACTCCAGATTTTATTCCCCTCCTGGTCCACCTTCCAATGGTTCCATATCCAAAACCTTCTCCCCACCCCACTGTCTCCATGAGGATGTTCCCACCCCACCAGACCTCTAAACTCCCCGAGGCTTCCAGTCTCTTAAGGGTTAGGTGCATATTCTCTGACTGAACCGGGACCCGGCAGTCCTCTGCTCTATATATGTTGGGGTCTTCATATCAGCTGGTGTATGCTGCCTGGTTGGTGGTCCAGTGTCTGAGAGATCCCAGGGGTCCAGGTTAAGTGAGACTGCTGGCCTTCCTACAGGTTCACCTTCTTCCTCAGCTTCTTCCAGCTTTTCCCTAATGCAACCACAGGGGTCAGCATCTTCTGTCCATTGGTTAGATGCAAATATCTTCATCTGACTCTTTCAGCTGCTTGTTCAATCTTACAGGGGGGCAGTCATGATAGGTCCTTTTTTGTGAGTACTCCATAACTCAGTAATAGTGTCAGGCTTTGGGGCCTCCCCTTGAGCTTGATCCCACTTTGGGCCTGTCACTGGACCTTCTTTTCCTTGGGCCCTAAGTTTTCAGTGTTGTCCACCTCTATGTGCAATTCAGTGTTTCTATGTAAGCTATATTTTCTGGACTGCTGCATGGCCATGGTTACTCATATTTGGCTCCATAATAGACGATCTCTATTCCCTTTAAGATGAAAGCTGTGGCTTTTGCATTATTGGTATTATAAAACCTGTTTCAACCTGACTTATAATACTTCATGGTGTCCTTGGAGACCAAACCTGTCTCCCAGTTGGAAAATGATTTTGAATTATAATTTTTGTTTAAAACCTTGTTCTCGTCCCTGATTTCAAATGAGACCCCTAAATCCAACAACCTGTCTAGCACAGTATTTGGATATACACTGTATTCAACATTTCTCAAACACTCAGAAACTGTGCATAATTTACATATTCCCATCTTGGTGTCTTCTGAATTGCTTTACCCCAAAGCCTGAGTGTCAGCCTTAAATCTTCCTTTCACTCTTCATCTGATAGTATGGTCTATTTTGCTTCTTTTATTGTCACAATCCATCTAATATTCCTTTAGCAAATCTACCTACACTACCTTCGTCCTTTCTTACAACTTGCCTGGATTCACAGAGGGACACAGAATTGACATCAGAAACCACAC
Source organism: Montemys delectorum (assembly GCA_019843815.1). Taxonomy (NCBI): domain Eukaryota; kingdom Metazoa; phylum Chordata; class Mammalia; order Rodentia; family Muridae; genus Montemys; species Montemys delectorum. The sequence goes on along the minus strand of JADRCD010224547.1, from coordinate 26,061 downwards.
ATATGCCTTTTGTATTTTTATTCTCAACTTGACACACTTTACAGTCACCTGCAAAAAGGGAAGCCAGATTAAATAATAATCCAGACCAAATTGGCCTTTTGCCATGTTATGATAGATTGGCTTGAATGATGACTAGTATTGGAAGGCCTAGCCCACTGTAGGCAGAGCTGTACCTAAACAGGTTGGGTCTGAACTATTTGAGAAAGCTAGCTAAGTGTGAGCCACTGAGTGAACTAATACAGTGTTCCTAAATGGTTCCTGTTCCCTGCCTTCAGGTTCATGACTTTAATTAATTAATTAATTAAGTTTTTTGGACAATACTTAATACAGTTAGATCTAAGCTTATTGTGTAATTTACCCTTTGGCATACAGGGTCTATAAGATACAGAACTATATTTGTTCTGCTCATCTTGCATCCTTTATCTTAACCTGTGAGGTAGGTATTAAAAGTTATTTTCCATAAACAAAGCACTGAATTCTAGGTACAAATGGAGCATATGTTGCATACACAGTAAGAACAAAAGTCTATATCCTGCACACAGGGTCATCATCTTCTATAATACAGAATGAAATGGTGAAATGTCTTGGTTATTTGGGAATACTATTAAAAGAATACTATAGACTGGAAGACTTAAGCAACGAAAACTTATTCCTCACAGTTTCAAAGTCTGTGACATTCAAGATCATGGTATCTGTAATCAGTTGTGAGTGAGGGCCCTCTTCCTGTTTGTATCCTCCTATAGCAAAAAGAAAAGAAGCAACTTCTGTACCCCTTCTTCCAAAGTCATTGATCTCAGGGTCTCATCCCATGTACAACCACATTAGAGTTTCAACACATGAATTAGAGGGCACAAAAGCACCCAATCCATAGTCTGTACATAGTCTTCTAACCTTCAAAACTCTGCAGACATTTAATTTCTCTTGTATCCTCACAGAGAAGCTATAGCAGAGTGGGGATTCAGACTCAGGCCCAAGCATTATGCAGTGTCATCACCTGTATGAGTAGCTAGATGGTATACCACCAACCAAGGATGAGGGGTATGGTTAACATACCCTTCATTTTCAGGGACCTCTTCCCCCACCATCCCTCTTTCCCTCTCCCTCCCCTCCCCCTCCTTCCTTCCCTCCCTTTCCATCCTCCCCCTCTCTCTCTTTCTCATATAGACCATTCACATCCTGGGATTCCATCCATTATCTTCCTATGAACCCATTTGGTGAAAAGCAGCATCTGTGAACTTGAAAACCTCTAGACAACTGATACACTCTGTTTTCTGAATCTATAAGGCCTGGGGACCAGATTCTACTCAGATGAACTCAGCAGGCAACACCTGCCAAGGAGAATCTAGTGGTGAGCCAGGCATGTAGGTCATCTCTCAGCTTCTACACTCCACACCTCAGTGGGGCTGTGAAGTTTAAAGGAAATGAGGCATTTGAAAACACTCAGAAGATTGTAAAGATTTTTGGAAGATCACTGAAGGGAATAAACTGAATGTGGTCTACCATGATTCTCAGTTAGCTGTTTAGGGCTGTTTGTAGAATATGAAGGGAAACCTCATTCTAGAAATGCTGCACACATGGGCTCCAGTGAGAAGGTTAGACTTATCAGCATAGACTCAGGTACTAAAATGAGACATTTTTTTCTTGTGCTAATATTTTTGTAGGAATATGTATGCTAGGTTTTTCTTATAGAAACCAAATATTCCAATGTAAAACTCTAGAACCATCATTAACTCCATATAGGTTTGTATATCCATATATGCATAAATATGTTGTGTGCATACATATGAATGTAGATGGACATAGAATGTATGATCTGCTAACCATCAGGCCCAGATATGTAATTTGTAGAGCTCCCCACAAGATGATAATCTTGAAGAACCTGTTCAAAGAGCAAGATTGAAATGGTAAACAAGAATTCCAATACAAAGCCTTGCCCTTTCTTTCACTGTCTGTCTTTTGATTTTGTATATTATTTACTGTTTACTATCATTGCAGTAAAGAATTTGTCTGATTCATCACATCAAACTCAGGGCCCAGGACTTGCCAAACAAGCTCTGCCACTGAGCTGTACCTCATCTTTAATAATAACTCTTTCAAAACACTCATTTCTATTACTTATTTTTCTACTTCTGTGACAAGACACCATAATATAGGCAAGATAGAGAAGAGATTATTCCAGGCTTATGGCTTCACACAGGAGAAGAGAGGTTCAGGTGGTCAAAGCAACATCAGAAAACTTGTACCTCAAACAAGCGGCAGAGAGAAAGGACATTGGGACTAACATGAATCTTTGAAAGCTTAAATTCCTATTGACAAATCTCCTCTAACAAAGAGATATCTCCTAATTCTTCTGAAATTGCCACCAACAGAAAACCAAACATTTAAATCAATGAGCTCACAGGTGCCATTCTCATTCAAAGCACCACCAGACCTTTAATTTCAAGTGGTTCAATACCATTATTCAAGGAATGCATAAGAGCATGTTCACCCATCCACAGCTCATGAAACCACACCACTCAAATTGGCCACTGCTGCACAGTTGATAGGACAGAAGAAACTATAAATACAGTGCTGCTGCTTTTATTCCATATCTCTCTAGCACATTCTACCTACACTGTCTATCTTCAGCTCTCTAATGAATAAGGAAAGGAAAGGAAAGGAAAAGGAACAATTTCTATTTCTTGTTATTTCTTATCTTAAGTGGAAGAGAATGGACAATGAAGGGAAAGGTATAGAGTACATAGAGTGTTTGGATTCTCTATGCTTCTTAGAATATAATTGCCTTCTTTCTCCCTTTGAAGAAAGTTCTGGTTCGAGGAGTAATTGTGGTATGCATGGACTTCTAGACTACCGTGTCCTCAGCCACAGATACGGACTTTTAATTTATGGTCACTTTGTATCTCCTGAGATTCCAACACGGAGCCCAATGCATTCTGTGCTCCTGAAGCATCAAGAACAATCTGATGTTAACAATCTTGGAGCTGATGTAGCAGAACAGGCATTCATACCAAGTACATCACCCTTGTTCACATGCAGGTTTAAATTCATTAAGAATATTTAGAAATTACTAAATACTTTAAGGTGTCACAATAATATATTGCCCTAGTCTGGGATGGCTCTGAGCATGACGCTTTGTATAAATTCTACTGTCATAAAACCATGAGACTGCTTCTGCCAACCATTACTTTAAAAGAAAGCTAAGTGCCCATAACAATTTTAGGAGGTCAACACTACAATTGTGCTCCATCTTCCAATGAAGAAAGAGGCTTAGAAGGTTAAGTAGCTCATTTAAGTGCTAATTCTTGCTAATTAGTGAGACATTTGGGATTTGAACCCTGACTTTTAGGCTCAGAAAACTACAGTCCTAAGTAATACATGGGGTTGTTTCTTCTACACACTGATTTTTTTAAAAAACCCAACGCCAATTTTCATTGGCTCTTACCTTTTTCTTTAGCACAAGGACTTACTGAACTGTGGATGTTTCTTAATGGGGTATGGTTTATTTTATCAACTATAATGAATGGTAGTAATAGTTACTTGAAATTTCTAAGATTCAGCCATTCAATGATGTGGCTGTAGTTATCTTGCCAAAGATGGGAAGCTTACAGTTTAGAAAAATTAAGAAAAATGCCTCAGACTCAAAAACAAGAGAAAAGATTTGGGCTTTGACTATTTGACATCAATATTTGTGGCAGAACATAATTTCCATATGTCATTTTAAAGGCTCCAAAAATGAGCCCCAAGACTGAGTGTGTGGGGAAATTTACTTCTCCCACTTTTTTTTTTTTTAATCTTGTAGACTCAAAATTAGAATTATAAATCAGATACAAAGAGTTGATATTCAAACTTGTGCTCCAGCTCAAATCCATTGCTTTCCTTAAGAACATCCTTCCCCTTTGTGCGGATTCAAACGTATTTCACTTCTAATGAAACACCAGAAATAAAAAAGTCAAAATCTTCAGAATGTTGTCCTTGGAGAAAGTGCTATGGCTAGTTGACATCCTCTAAGCAAATATGGTCAGAAATTAGATGAGCTCTTGTAACTGAGCGCAACAGTGGAAAAAGAATCTCAAACATTAGTCTTGCTGCTACTGCCCATTACTAGTACATAATTCTTTGAACAACCTTGAAATGAAAAGAGACAATCATAAAACTGGAAGGCTCTCAGATCAGTGTCAAAAGGAATATTAGCTATTGAAAGGCTGCTTGCACAATGGCAAAATTGCTACAATAGATCACATAATTAAATAACAAAAGTATAATCAGAATAACTATCTCCAAAAATCTTACTAAATTAGGCCATATAAAAGAAGAAAAGAAAGCCTGAAGAAGTAGTTTTGGTTGAGGACATAAAATTAACTGAGGAGCTGAGGGACTGTTAAAGTCCAAAAGCCTGGTATAATGACTGAAGGAGTTTAAATTCTTGGCAAATTTTCAAGACACATAAAGGGAAATTAGGACAGTTTCTCCTAACAGATTTTTAATTACAACAGCATTTTATTCAGAACTCGCTAATTTTTTTAACCTGCCATTGTATATTCTGCAGTTAACTGGAGACCCATTACAGAACACTTGGTTTCTCTATCGACATTCACCTAAGGGTCTAATACATCAAAGAAATTTAGAGCAGAAACTGATGGCTGAAGCTCATTTGGGAAGAATTGAGAAATAAAGGGATTCAGAGGCACACTTGGCTCAGAAAGAACAAAAGGAGAGAATAACGAGGTAAGAAGGGAGAAAATCTAGCAGGTAGGCAGGCAAACAGGAAGAAAAAAGAAGGAAAGAAGGGAGGGAAAGAGAGAAGGGAAGGAGGAAGAAGGTGAAGAAGGGGAGGAGGAAAGGAGGGAAGAAGGAAGACGGGGTGGGGATGGGAATAGAAAGAAAACCTTATGTATATTTCTTATTTCTTCTGGAAACACACATCCCTGTCTTAGCTTGGTATCATCAGTAAGAACAGCCTGAGACAAAGGTCTGAGAGGAACAACTTAGCTTGGAGTCTGATGGAAGTACTAGACAGGAGGGGTAGAAAAACACAGAACAAGTGAGGAATCCAAGAGTATGTGATGGAAGTTAGTTGGCTATTGCTACGACAGAAATGTTTGAAATCTCTCCTGTATCTGTGTCTGCCAAGAACAAAGAAGGCATTCAGGCGCAACATCTACTGTTTTATAGCTGTTCACACACATTAGGATTCCACCTGTAAGTGTCAAGTGGCAGCCTATGAGGGAAACAAATAAAGGGCATTCTAGAGAGATTGCCAGGGTGCTCCTACCTGAAACCCAACCAGATATCTACAGAAAATGTCGCTGCAGCAGTGGCTAGACTAAAATCTCCACCACATGGGATTTGAATAGTGCACACACAAAGCTTGATAAAGTGGCCATTTTCACCCAAGAAATATTCCATCTGATACCTGACCAGCTGTTTCACAAAAGTTTTGTTGGTCCAGAAGAGTGTTATCACCATCCTGTGTCTTCTTACTAAAGTTTTTGTAATATTTCAAAATGTTTGCAAATATTCATTACACTGAACTCCAAATTTCTCCTACCCAAACCTTACATCATTGTAAACTCTTTCTAATTTTTCTCTAATATAACAAGAATCTCAACAGGATCAAAAGGATCAAAACCTGCCTCCAGCTGCTGTTGTTCACTAGATTTCCAAGACTAATGCCACCTGAGATTACTAGGCCAGCAGTTTTCTTTCTACCTGGAACCTTAGTCACTTTATTGCACTGGCATTGTTACAGAGCTTTTATGAAGACGAATGTCCCTCGCTTCCACTGGCATCTTCAGCTTGCTCTGCTTGTTGATCTTTGTCTTTCTCTCTAGCCTTGCTTCCTTTTTCTTCTCTGTAAAGGTCTAAATTCCACGAAGTTTATGGCCGCTTTCAGAGTAAAATGTTGGTCTGCGCCTGGAGCTAATCCTGTGCCACAGTGCTCCATAGCCAAATACGGCTAGGAGAAAGCTGGTCTCCCAGGAATGTGGACATGTCTGCCTATGAGCACAGGTAAGACTACTACTTCTGCTCCAAAGGACCTGCCCAGAGCCCTCAAGACACAGGAACCAAAGAGCAGCTAGGAGCTGATCCTGTGCCACAGAGCTTGTCTCCCAGGAATGCCGACACACCTGTGAGCATAGGTAAGACCACCACTTCTGCTCAAATTCCTGGCTGAAAACGGACCGGCCCAGAGCTATCAGGACACAGGAACCAAGGAACAGTAGGGAAGAGGATCCTTCTGGATTCCATCTGTGCCTGGAGCTGACCTTATGCCAAGCTGTCCATACCCAAATTCGTCCTGGAGAGAACTGGTCTCCCAGGAGTACTGACACACAGGCTTGCAGGAGAAACAAGCTACAGTCAGAGACAAGACCAGCTAACACCAGAGATAACCAGATGGTGAAAGGCAAGGGCAAGAAAGTAAAATCTTTACAATGTTTACAATTATGTTCAATTAGCCTATAGACACACGTGTACACAGAAACATGTACATATGTTTGTGTGTGTATAAGTACATGTATATGTATATATATACTATATATAATATATATGTAAATATATATTTATATGTAAATATAAACACATACATATGTATGTATATGAACATGGAAAAAGATATGTAAAGAACACATTTTATATTGGGTTGTCTATTGGGGAGCTGGCAGGAAGGAAATTATCTCAAGAGATTGGAGAATGATAAGATATGCCAAAATTTGAAATTCAAAACTAATTAACAAGAGTGAATGATATATTCGTACACATTATAATTATGCAAACATGAAAATAAACTAAGATATAAATAGGTTTGAATCAAAGTCTTAGCTAATTCAGAGCAAATGGAGACCTTCCAGAAATGAACATTTCTTTCATTTTTTTTTCTAGCTACAAAATGTTTCCATGTTGGAATCTCTTACATTCACTGTTTGAGTAAGTTTTCTGATTTAGTTTAAATGCAGTGCCTTATGTGTACAGAGTCCAGAGGACATCAAATATCCTCACCGTGGAGTTACAGGTGATTGTGAGCCACCTGATTGGGTGAAGGGAATTAATTCCAGTACTCTGCATGAGCAGTAAGTAATAGTAATCCCATAGCTATCTTTCCAGATCAATAGAAATCTTTTAATCTTTAGTAGGTTGGAAGCATCAAAGCTCACTGATTTTATTGTTCTGTTTCCCCCAGTTAAAAATAAGGCTGTTAAAAAAATAACAGAAGTCGGGCGGTGGTGACACACGCTTTTAATCCCAGCACTCAGGAGGCAGAGGCAGGCAGATTTCTGAGTTTGAGGTAAGTTTGGTCTAAAGAGTGAGTTGTAGGACAGAAGAAACCCTGTCCTGAAAAAAAAAAAAAACCCAAAAAACAAAAACACCACCAACAACAAAATAAACAAACAAACCTTTGTAAGCAGCACCTGCATACTGAAATAGGTCTTTTCATAGAATAGATTTCAGGGTTACAAGGGCATACGCTTTTTAGTTATACATGTTGAAAATTGCTGCCACAGTTTTGTTTCTTTAAGAATTTTATGAGAATGCAATTATTACCCACTTCCAGAAGAAATCAAATTCATGTTCATTTCAATACTTTCTGTCTGAATAATACAAAGTGAACTCTTCCACTTAGCTCATTTTTCTTAATCACTAATGCTAATGCATCATTTTTCTGTTGCTTTTGAACATACAGACTTCAATACTAATGATTATCCCTCTATATATCTGTCAACATTTTTATCATTTATGTTTCTTATTCATGTTTTAGTTTTCATGTGATATAGATAAAATTAGCTTTATTCATCTTTTACATAATGTTTTCTTCCAAAATTCATTACTAGTTTATTTACTTTGTGTCTTAGTCAGGGTTCTCTAGAGTCACAGAACTTATGGTAAAGGAATTTATTGATGACTTACAGTCTGTAGTCCAACTCCCATCAAAGGTCAGCAACACCTGTGAATGGAAGTCCAAGGATCTAGCAGTTGCTCAGTCCCACAAGGCAAGCAGGTAAAGCAGAGCGAGCCTTCCTTCTTCCAATGTCCTTATATAGGACTCTTGCAAAAGGTGTGGCCCAGATTAAAGGTGTGTGCCACCACCTGAACTCCTAGATCTTCCTTTCTTAATCTTCTGGGATTCATAGCCACTAAGCCTCAAGATCTCCATGCCAAGACTCAGGTCAGAAACTTGTATCTCTCAGCCTCCATATTAGGGCCACAGGTGCCATCCCTAGGCTTGAAGTCTTGGGTTCTACAAGAGAGCAGGCTGAGCAAGCCAGGGGAAGCAAGCCAATAAGGAACATCCCTCCATGACCTCTGCATCAGCTCCTGCTTCCTGACCTGCTTGAGTTCCAGTCCTGACTTCCTTTGGTGATAAACAGCCATGTGGAAGTAAGCTAAATAAACCCTTTCCTCCCCAACTTGCCTCTTGGTCATGATGTTTGTGCAGGAATAGATCCCTGACTAAGACAAATTGGTACCAGCATAGTGGGGTATTCCTGTGACAACCTGATCAGGTTTTAGGGAGGACTGTGGAAGGACTTTGGAACTTTGAGCTAGAAGAGCCACTGGTTGTTAAGAACTCTGTGGGATGTTCTGTGGGAGCTTAGACAATCATGTTGAGAACAGTGCAGAAATGGAGGCCTAGCTTGTGAAATTTCAGAGGGAAGATTAAAGACTCTTATCAGGGCCATGTTGTTTTGATTGTGAAGATTCTGTGATTTTGGTTAGCTAGAGGTGAAGTATCAGCTGCGATTAACAAGATACCAGAACTACTAAAACGAAAACTTTGCATTACTGGGACTATTGATGCTGGTTAGCTGGAGCTAAGAAATTAGCGGTGATTAAAAAGAGACCAGAATCACTGAGGTGACATCTTCTGGGAAGTCTTTTCTGAGAGCACAAAGATGCTGTGTTCCAGAGATAGCCAAGGTTGTACCTTGTGCTGCAGCAGGACTTGGTAATGTGTAGATTTTGACAGCACAAAGGGGTCATGAAGAGCAGCTGAGTCTCGGCACAGTGAGAGGCCAAGGGAGGTCATTGGTGAAGGTGCAGCCTCAGTTGCAATTGATGGCCCAGGACTGAAGGGGTCATGCAAAGGAGTTGAGGCCTGGCACCATGAAGAGAGCCTATGAGAGTGAAGCCTAGTTACAGCAGAAGACTGTTTTAGAGATGCCAGTACCATGAATGACCACCAAGAACAGCAGCAGCGGTGGAGTACAGGCATCTGGAGCCTAGAAGACAAGGTGTGTGCTACAAGGGCAAAGCTGGAGAAGTTACCCAAGTCCTTGGAGGAATCCAGAAGATCATGAGTGGATCTCAGACATTGGACAGCTGGAGTTTGATTTTTGCTTTTGATTGTGACTGTGCCCTGATATTTTTCCCTCTTGAAGAAAGAAAGTATTTTAGTGGAGCCCAGAGTTAAGACACCTTGAATTTTAAAAGATATTGGACATTTTAAATTGATTGAACTTTTGATATGTAAGGACTGTGGGACTTTAGATCTTGGGGATGAATAAGAAAGTAAGAGTTTAGGCTTACTAGTGATGTGTTTGTGTGTCAAGTTGACAAGGGGGTCAATTGTACTGGCTAGTTTTGTGTGTCAACTTGACACAGGCTGGAGTTATCACAGAGAAGGAAGCTTCAGTTGGGGAAGTGCCTCCATGAGATCCAGCTGTGGGGCATTTTCTCATTTAGTGATCAAGGGGGTAGGGCCCCTTGTGGGTGGTACCATCCCTGGGCTGGAAGTCTTGGGTTCTATACAAGAGCAGACTGAGCAAGCCAGGGGAAGCAAGCCAGTAAGGAACATCCCTCCATGGCCTCTGCATCAGCTCCTGCTTCCTGATCTGCTTGAGTTCCAGTCCTGAATTCCTTTAGTGATAAACAGCAATGTGGAAGTAAGCTGAATAAACCCTTTCCTCCCCAACTTGCCTCTTGGTCATGATGTTTGTGCAGGAATAGAAACCCTGACTAAGAAACTTTGTTTGTGGTATCTTTGCCATAATAGAGACATTTACATTTTCTCACTCAATCAGTTCTTTCTTTTATTTTTCAGCTTCTGTATGTTAGAAGTCTTTTCTTGCAAACAGAATGTCTATGTCATTTTCTTACACAGATTTTATTTTATATTATATTATTTTTTGCTTGTATTATTTTGCTTTTGAGTTTTGGGATAGGATTTCATGTCCTCCAGCCTGTATTCACACTCATAGTCAGGATCATAATTTGTTTGCCTCCTGCCTCTTACTCCCAAGCACAGAAATTACAAGTGTATACAATACCAACCTGTATATATATGTGCAATTTTTGTTTAGGAGAAGAAAGTGACCAAAGATTTATTACTGGATAGTTACTTGGACTTTATTAAGTGACTCATTATGTTCATTTGCATGTGATAATTCACTTCTTTTCATAGACTAAAATATCCCCCTTGTTATATTTTAATGGCAAATATACACAAAATTCCCTCTGGATTCTACCAACCATCTATTTCTACTTTTGTATTCCTGTGGCTAGGTTTCTCATTGTTTCTCCCTTGGGTAATCTTAAAAATTTATTCTTATGTATAAATTTAAAGATCAATTCATTAAAAAAATTACTGAGTCTAGTAGAAAATGTTAAATATACGTTAGTAGGAAGAATATATGTTTTTGCAAAAACTGAATCTTCTAAAGCAAGACCATGTTTTATTTAATATAAAGATTTCATAATTTTTGTGAAATTCTTGCATCTCTGTTAAATGTGTAACCGACACATTGATAATTTGCTATTGGAGGAAAGATGTTCAGGGTTTTTATTTTAGGTGGTAAGTGTACTTCCTCCATTTTAGATTTGCTTCTGCCACATAGTAGTTTTTCCTGAATACATTTTTATATGGTTACAGACTAGAGTTGGCAAATATTAAAATTCTATGAATTTTAAAGGCAAAATGAGCCACCAGCCCCTAATCTCAGCAGAAAAAGTAAGCTAATCCTATTGACATTTGCTTTTCCCTCATATCCTTTTTATTCCTGGTTCTGCTGACCACAGGAGCTATCACCTCAGCTTCACCAAGTCCTCTCTGAAGCAGTGCCATGAAGAGCTGCCAATTGCCCATCAGTATCCTAATATTCTCCCATAAACTTCACTTGCTTCTGTAGTTCCATCTTTACATCCCTATCTTCCTGTCACATATACTTGCCCATTCATCCCTGTTCCTCCATGTGTCCGTTGCACACTGTGACCTTTCACCCACCACATTGAGGCATGTTTAATGTCTGTAACAAACACCCCTTAAGAAAGATAGTAGTTCTGCTTTCCTGTTTTAAACAGGTCTTATAATACACAAAAAGTATGCTTTGTGTATATGTGTTTTATAACTAGCTATTTTGCCAATTTCTCTTACCAATTAGGTTTCTTAAACTATATATTATAGTGTATAATTTTACCAAGGAAAGGAGGTGATTTTTTGGTCTTTTTCATGTTTATCTCTTCCTTCTTTTAAATTTTTTTTGGGGAACTGGGTAGCATTTTTCTAAAACTTACATTAATGTTAAAAGATAAAAAATCAGTACCTGTGTGTACAGGTATCCTAGCAGTTGTGACACCAACTCTTGAAAGAATCTGATAGAAAGCTTTGCTGATATCATGCCTCTTACAGATCCCTGAGTTTTGTGAGTAGTAGAATTCTGCACTAGTTCAGCACCTTGATTTCTTGGAACAAGAAGTCTGACAAATTCATGCAAGAATGGTATTTTTATTGTCGTCCTCTTAAAAAAAAAACTTTTACTTCTACTTAAAATCAACTTTATTAGTGAACAGTCTGTGTAGTCATGAAAAGCTCTGAGTATAGAGAGTCCCAATGTCACTCTTAATCTCTGTCATCTTCTAAAAGTTCTCATTTTGGAACAAGTGATTTCAGGTTTACACTAATATCTCCAATTTTAGCTCTATTTGCTCCTGTGCCATTCATACAGGTGTTTTCTGAGTCATCTGAATTCTAATTCTTGATGCTCCAACACCAGAAGCTTGTATCTATTAATCACTTATTCACTAGCCAACAGGACTCCTTGCTATTTACAAACTGATGCATGCATTCGAAGGGTGTTGTTCACCTGCCACTTGACACAAAACAGATAACTAACTAGTTTGGAAGGAGAGCAGCAAAATCTAATGAATATGTCATAGTCTTCCCAAATTTGTTACTGAATCTTTACAATGACAAACAGCATGCAAAATAGGTAAATTAGAACTGGATGTGGTAGAGCCAGCCTGTAATTCAAGTGTCTGTTACACCTGAATAGAGAAATTGTGAGAGTTCAAGGCAAACCTTGGCTATACTGTCTCAATAAAAGATACAATAAAACAAGAAAAATTAATGGAGAGAAGGTGAGGCAGTATTTGAACAAACTCAGAGCACTACATGGTTAATTAATTTTTTTCTATTTTACACTCTACTGAAAGGAATTAAAGTATGGTCTAAGGTTTATTAACATATATTTATTGAAACTACTTAACTCTTATCTTTGCTAAATAAGTATGAAGCACATATTTAAATCCTCAATAATTAGATATTATTAGTTTTTTAGCTAATAATCTAGAAACTTCAAAACCTGAGAACTAGTATACATGTGGATTGTATTGCTTACAGAATTTAACAGTTACAGAATTTCAGAACATTTGCTAAGGACTTTATACAGTAGAAATGAAAGAATTACCAAATATTTTAAGATTTACTACTTGCCAAGCAACATAGCAACGTGTTTTTCAATGGAATCCCCACCTTGAATCTTCTGAACAGTTCTGTTAATTGGGCAGATGATTATTTTTAACCATTAAAAATATGAAGACATTAAACTTAAATTTAATGGCTGGGTTAAAGTTACATGGGGACCAGAATTGAATTCCAAGGAATGTTTGATAATATTTTTGAAGACGAAGTATTTGTACCAGACCTCTTCAACTTACCTGCCCCTGATAATCCAGCTCTTTGCCCTTTTACTTAGGAGTGTGAAGTATCTAAAACTACTTTAAAAAAATAACATAGTTATTATTTTCTGATTCAAGGAAAAGTACTGTTTTCCTAACTGTATAAAAATTATAAATGACTAGGATGTATATTCAGGTGTGTGTATATATGTGCATATATGTGAGGTGTGTGTATGTGTGTGTGTGTGTGTGTGTGTGTGTGTATGTGTGTGTGTTGTTAGATGATATAATTCAGAAACTGACAATCACAAAAATGCATTATTTCCTAGAGCTGAAGAGACAAATGGAGAAAGACTGAGAGCTGAAACCCAGGCCAGGAGAACCTCACAGAAACCAGGACACACACCTTTCAGAGGGATGAGGAACATCCTGGACATCCCCTTCTCACTCCAACATGCATTGGAGACAGAATGAGAATTGGAATGCTTCCATGCCTCCAGCAATCCTTCATTTGCATGAAAGAACATCAGAAACCAGTGGGAATATAAGGCTTTCGAAGTGTTAGCGTTGAGTGATCAGAAATATAGCAGAGTAAACATTGGATCTGAGACACATCTCCAGGAGAGTCATATACAGGAGGCAAAAACAGAGTCCCTGCTAGAGTCAAGTCAAACATAGTACCTTTATTCCTGACATGCAATCTACAGCTGTGGCTCAAGTAAGGAAATAGAAGATAGCTACTTAGAGGATAATAGAGTAACGACTAATCAGAAAAATCTATCTTTAGTGTCCATACACAAAATAGAGTGGAAGAGAAAAGATTCAGCCACAGTTGCTAAGGTAAATTGCAGACAATGAAAAGTCAATAAATAATTGAACATGAGTGCTTTGCAAAAGTTTTCATCAGAGGTAAAGAATAAAATGTCAGAGGCACAAGAGTTATTCTTATGACTCCTACAAGATGAAGAGGAAGAAGTGAAGTATTTGGTGTTTGTGAATAATTAGCCTCCTCTGGTTTGAAATGTCCAGTAAGGGCGGACAAAAACAGAACAAAAAACTATGTAGAAGCTGAGAAGTTGGGATGCTTTTCATTAGTCAGATTTCATCTCAAATATTACTTGTTCTTGAAGATGAAGATGACCCATAAACACTAAGTGCAAAAGTTCAGAAGAAGGATTTAATCTGTTATGTCACTAAGCAATTCTCCCTACATTAATCTCTTACTGGTTGGGCTTATGGCCTTTCATAATTTCTTCTCCTCAGGTTTTAAAGCTTCTATATAGGCAATAAAACAAAACATGGTTTAGCTTTACATTATGGCTTTCAAATTGTGCTTTGTGTAGCCCTGGCCTACGTGGGCAATGTGTGAGTGGCTTTAGAGTTGCATAATACCATTCAGTCTCTAATGGTGAAGCAGAAAGTTAAACTCTAGAAGGTTTTCATGAATATTAGATTTTAAAAATCTGTATTCTGGAGTTCCTTTTGGGGTGCTAAAAACAAAGTTCAAAAGGGAAAACAACAAGAATGTATAATTTAACCTTTTTACAAATCTCTGTGTAATCTTTCTACATATTTAATTTCTACTATTAGTATTTTGAATATTATGTTTTGAAGCCAGCATTATAGATAAATAAGTAGATGATAAATAGAGATGAATAGATAATAAGTAGGCAGATAGATGGCAGGTAGGTGATTAATAGATATAAAATATGTACATATATATATGGACAAATAATATAAAGATAATCGATAAGTAGATAATATATACATACATAAATCTATACATTCACACCTACATACATATATACATATATGGATATATATAATATATAGATGACTCACAGACATAAGATGATGGATAGATAGATGGATGATAGATAGATGATAGATAGATAGGTAGATAGATAGATAGATAGATAGATAGATAGATAGATAAAGATAGAAGTAGGTAGATAGGTGATACATAGATTTTGTGATTCAATGATGTATGGAAGTCTTCTTATTAATCTCAAGATATTTCATGAGATCCTATAATCCTGTTTTCTAGTCCTATCATGTTTCTTTCCCTGAGCTTTCTGTCTCACCATCAAAGATTGTCAAGTATCCTAAATCCTTTGTACACACTCTAGATATCTTCAACACATTCATGTTTTATTTTGTTTGGAAAACAGCTAATGCTAGGTTTTGTGGTCTTCTGTTATTTTAAAAATTTCTTAAAGATTGTTGATGGTGACATTCATATATGCTCTCAATATCATGGAATACTTGCAATGATCTAGGAACAAAAATGCTATCTTCTAGTCACCAAAGATTCAAGATCAAATTATTCACATATGTGTGGGGCTAGCTATTGCCAATCATGGAACCTATATACATGAAAGGTTGATCACATTTTTTAAATTTTTCTACAACTAGCATTTATTTAAAGACATGGTGAAACGTCTTACTGAGAAAGAAATCAGAATAGAAGACACTGAAGCTGAAATTTTGATCATTTTTTTCAGTTACCTGGTCACAGGATATCACTGTTAGTTAATGAATCTAAGTGTTCTTTATCTGCTTTGTTGTGATCAGATCTTTAAACACTTAAAATGTTATTGAGACTATTTTGGATTTTAAACTTTCAAAACCAGTTCTACATTTCCTGGTGTTTGGGTTTTGTTGTTTGTTTTTTTATGTCTCTCATTCTGTGTTTTGAATATGGCCTCAAAATAAATGTATACAACATTGAGTGTTTCTTTTCAGGGTGGTGATATGTCATATGCCCTGTGGTCAATTTAGTAATAAGAAAGACAAATAGTTATTCTGTATTTGTAAATACTACATAATAATTTTAGAATAAAAAATCCTACTTCTCCATAGTTTGTAACGTTTTCTCCCATCCTCTTGTAGCATGTAGTTTTGTCTACATTGCCATGTGTTTCCGACTGGATACACACCTGCCCAGAAGCTATTTCAGGTCTGCATATGAAACATAGACACACACACAGACACACACTAGCTTATTTTTAATATGCTTTCTAGCTCAATAGTTGGACACTTCTAAGCTTCCCATGGCTAGTGTGCCCTTCTCTTTAGTACTTCTACCTAAACACCTCTAAATCTGCCCTCAACTTAGTTGCTCAGTTATCTTCTGTGAAGCACATGGGCCACATTCCCTTTCCATGTACACTTTGGAAGATCTCCCCTTCAGCTCTGAGTCCATTTGGTTTCTTACCCCCAGTCTCTCCATTCTTTTTCCTGTCTCCTAAGGGAATGTCGAAGTCCTGCCTCTTTCTTTCTGCCCAACCATTGGCCACTGGCATCTTTATTGATACATCAAAAAAAAAAAAAAAAAAAAAAAAAACAAAAAAAAAAACAAAACAAA
>JADRCD010224546.1:0-33641 GCA_019843815.1 Montemys delectorum | reverse complement strand
GGCATTGCAGTTTACTGGATAAGAGTTAATAATCCCAGGGCAAGTTCAACAAAGTAAACTTAGAATTCTCATTACAGTCATGTATGGCAGACTATATTACATAATAGAAGAAAGTTGGTGGGCTCCTCTGGTAAATGGAGGTCCTCCACAAATACTTCGAATAACAGCTGAGTGACTCCCATTTACAGGAATTTACAATGGTCTAGCAAGAAGGTGGGTTGTGGTCTAAGAAGGTACTAGAGTACTTTAGATAAGACCAACTTTATCTCAGTTGTAACCACTGCCTAGTTCCTGCCCATTTTCATGTGCACATTTTTCTGTTTTGTTTAAAGAATCATTATGCATCAGATGACCTCAATGTACCTTGGCTGTTGTATTATCTAACTTCCTTATTTCTTCTGTAATGACTATAAAAGTCTGATGCTTACTTTGAGGAAATTACACTCAGATTCAGCACTCTTTTGTGTTCGTGTCTGTTTGTCACTCTTGGACTCCTTGCCCACCTGAGTACCAGAACCCTGATTCTCCCCAGGGTGAAGGACCCTGACTGGGTTGGCCCACAGCAGGTGGGGGCCCTAGAATCAAGTAGGAGGAGGAAATGCAGGGAAAGAGGGCTGAAAGTAAGGGTCATTTGAAGGGCAGTATGAAAATTGAATATAGTAAAAGTTGACAATTTAAATGAAATCACCAAATAAAGGGAGAAAAAGATCCCCAACTGGCCATCTCTATGACCAAATGAATCTTCCAATACTATTAGTGGGTTACATGTAATTGAGTTATTGGACAAAAGGGGGAGGGGTCTTGTGGGCCTACAAACAACCCAGGCTATTGCAAATACTATAGGTTGCTCCCCAAAAACTGATGGCAAGGCTCCACCAGTGAAGACTACTCCTAGTATTCCCCTAGAATATGGAGAAGTCAAGCTGGTCCCTACATATAGTCTTCACCCCTAAATGTGAGAGTCTTTGGCATAAGAGGCATGTTGAATGCTATGAAAGGACAAACATAAGCATCAACTCAGCTACAAACCCCATGTCTACAATGATGTCCTGCCAGCAAGATACGCTAGTGCAGTGGTGGCGCAAATACTGTGGAGTAACCAACAAATATCTAATTTGATTTAAGGCCCACTCCAGGAGATGAAATCCATATTCTACTGTAGCAGCAAACATTTAAACTCTGCTCTATGCTCCCTATGGGTGCACGTGTGTCTCTGCACCTGCCTAAGCACTCTGGATTCAAGAATGAAAGGCACGTACAAGCAACCTTTACATTTTAATATGCCTTAGCTAGCTCAATGGCTGGGCCACTTCCAAACCTCCCCATGGCTAACACATTCCCCTCTTCAATATTCTTGAGTTTTTACTTTCTAAAATCTATACTTTATCTCTGCTACCCCAGACCCAATCAGGGGAGTAGCTCCTGAGGCTGCTTTTCCCTGATTTGTACATGGTTAGTTCTCTGTCTTCCACAGCTTTCATGTTTGTATCCTCTTCCTTCCTTCTGCCCTGGCGATTCTCCTTCTTCCTATCCTGTGTTTCCTCTCCAGAATCCTCAAAGTCCTGCTCCTGTTCGCCTGCTCAGCCATTGACCACTAGCTCTTTATTTACCAGTCAAAAGAACCGACTGCTGCAGTACACATGTCCCATGTAAGCACAAATCAAATCCTTAAGATCTCACCGTTTTCATCCATTAAAAAGCCCTTTTCTCTCATATATACTTTGAACATAGTGAACAGTTATGTAAACTATAAGGTATGCTACGTATTAATAATGTCCAGTCCATCAATTTTCTTAATTTATATATATACATATATATACTCTGACATCTATCCTAACTTAGAGAGCTTACAATTCTACACCTGAATTATGTTTTGATTTTAACTTGCATTACCATCTGAAAACAGTCCTTTCAAATTAACATCATTTTCCTCAATGCTAAACAACTTAAGTTTGATTATGAGACTATAACTAGTCTTCAGCCCAGTCAGAACCCCAAGAATGAATTAAATATTACCTGAATATATAGGAAGCACAAAACATAGCTTCCAAAGCTTAACCAAGTTGTAGAGATGGCTGACTACCTGGACACTCTCCTGTTCCTCAAAACATTGGAGCCTCTGTCTTCAGCCTTTTGGCCCAGGATCATCTGACACACTTCAAATTAAGCAGGAACTATGAAGGACTAGTCCACTCTGTCTTGGCAGAACTAAGCTGTCAACTATTCCACATCGTATGTCCTTTCTTAGACAGTATTTTTTGTCTGTAGGGCAATGAATTAGGGCAACTCTTGTCCAGAGGCTAACTTACCATAACTTGAGCAATTCCATATGGAGGTTTTGATGCTCAATATCTTCTTTGAACCATGAAGCGGGTATTGTAAAGAGCAGACATGTCTCTAGTCAAATGATCCTTAATAATGAATTAATGTTAAATGTCATTCTGTGGATTTCTGATGTTTCTGAAGACTATCTATATAAAGTGTATCTAAACTTAAACTTTGACTATTCTTAGCTATTTCTATTTCAATCATATTGAAAACACTTCATTATAATTAAAATGAATCTAATATAGCCATGAGTTTACTATCTGGCCCTTAACCTGTGTTACTTAATCACCCTAGATAGTTTATAATGGCAGCTATAGAAGGACTGCTTCAAAGCCTTGTATTCTTAAATTAATTTCATAGGCACAATGCCTATCTAAGAGTACCAATATTAATTTCAAATTTTGTATCAATATACAAAGTTTATACCAATGAAAAACTTAATCTATATCAATATATGAACTCCACACCAATGTAAGAAATTATAACATCAATTTTTGCATCAAATATAAAGATGTCTACTAATGTAAGATTATGGCTAAACAATGTTTTGTTCAAGAATAAATTTAGTAATCTATCACATCTATTTTCTTCATGTTCAAAATCATGACCATTTCCAAATTATCCCTTAGAATGATTATCTATAATTCTTAAAATTACCATAATAAGATGCCTAAACCCAAGGGATTAGGATGACAACTTCTTCCTGCTGAATAGGGGCAATAAAAAATTTTTTTAAGTGGTGGGGAGGGATAGAAAAATTACAAAAAATTGGTTATACTTTAGAAAGCTAGCTTTAGCAACTGTTATCCAGTCTCTGTATGTTTAGAAGGATCAGGGATTGATTGAAATTTTGACTGGATCTGTCTGAAAGGTTAGATGAAGCAAGATCATCTGGAATCACTGGCTATTCCTGAAGCTGTTCTGGAATCAGTTCTCTGAAAACAGCCTTAGGAAGTAGGGGGCTAGAACTGCAGGTCATATCAGCATCCCCGAGGATGAATCTTGCCAGAGGTACATTCTTCAATATATGAATCTCACCAACAAAATGTTAACACTATAAAGATATTCATATGGATTGTGCAAGGTGGACAGATCAATTAAAGATGAATTTTTGCTCCTTATTTGAGCAGGTGAAAGACAACTTTCCTTTTATGAGTTAATTTGATCAATACCCAATGGTAATAGATCTTCATTCATGCCATGTGAAGGATGGCATGAAGAAACTTAAGGATTCCATAACCAACAACATTTATTGTCTAATTTCAGCTGAAGTTTTGGATAGAGACATTTTTATGTCTAAACCAGGCTGTTCCCATGTCGAAGAATCAGCAGAATGAAAGACAAGCACACTCAACTTTTATATTTTTTCATTAGATGTTTTTTATTTACAATATCTCTTTTCCCAGGTTCCCCTCCAAAAAAAATGAAAAATAAAATAAAATAAAACAAAACAAAACTAAAACTAAAACAAACCCTTGTTCCCTACCCCCTCCCCCTACTCACCACCCCACCCACTTCTGCTTACAGGCCCTGGCATTCCCCTACACTGGGGCATAAAACCTTCACAGGGCCAAGGGCCTCTCCTCCCATTGATGAACGACTTGGCCATCCTCTCCTGTACATATGCTGCTGGAGCCATGAGGCCCACCATGTGTACTCTTTGGTTGGAGTTTTAGTTCCTGGGAGCTCTGAGGGTACTCGTTAGTTCATGTTTTTGTTCATCCTAAGGGGTTGCAAACCTTTCAGCTCCTTGGGTCCTTTCTCTAGCTCTGAAGTTGGGGGACCCTGTACTCAATCCAATGGATGGCTGTGAGCCTCTACTTCTGTATTAGTGAGGTACTGTCAGAGCCTCTCAGGAGACAGCTATATCAGGTTCCTGTCATCCAGCACTTGCTGACATCCACAATAGTGTCTAGATTTGATGACTGAATATGGGAAGGATTTCCAGGTGGAGCAGTCTCTGAATTGTCTCTGCTCCATAGTAAATCTCTACAACTCCTTCCATGGGTATTTTGTTCCCCCTTTTAAGAAGGAACGAAGTATCCACACTTTGGTCTTCCTTCTTCTTGAGTTTCTTGTGGTTTGTGGTTTGTACTTTGTGTATTCTGATCTTCTGGCCTAATATTCACTTATCAGAGAGTGCATACCATGTGTGTTCTTTTGTGATTGGGTTACCTCACTCAGGATGATATTCTCCAGATCCATCCATGGGCCACTTCCAAACCTCCCCATGGCTAACACATTTTCCCCTCTGATATTCTTAAGTTATTATTTTCTAAGATCTATACTTTATCTCTGTTACCCCAGACCCAATCAGGGGAGTAGCCCCTGAGGCTGCTTTTCCCTGATTCTTACATGGTTGGTTCTCTGTCTTCCACAGACCTCATGTCTGTATCCTCTTCCTTCCTTCTGCCCTGGCGATTCTCCTTCTCCCTGTCCTGTGTTTCCTCTTTGAGAATCCTCAAAGTCCTGCCTCTGTCCTCCTGCCTAACCATTGACCAATGGCTCCTTATTTACCAGTCAAAAAACCATCAGTTGGCAGGGACCCTCTTTGGATATGAAAATTCCCATGTAAGCACAAATTAAATCATCAACATCCAACACTGTTTGTATGTTGAAGAACCAAGATTGTATAGCCAGAGGACCTAGGATACCAAATACGGTTCTACTAAAAAGAACTTAACAGTAAAATGACTCCTAATGACAGTCTACTATACTCATAGACTAGTGCCTTACTGTTCCATCATCCGAGAAGCTTCTACCTGAAGCAAATGGAAACAAGTACAGAGACCCACAGCCAACCATTATTCAGAGAGTGATTTTTGGACCTTAATGGGTTATCTCCAGAAAATCCTTCCCTTCAATACTCAGCAGATTCTGCAGAAGAGGAGGCAGAAAATGTGTAAGAGTCAGAGGGGATAGAGCACACCAAGAATCAACATCATGAACACACACACATGAACTCTCAAAGACTGAGGCGGCAGGCAGAGGGCCTGCAGAGGTCTTTACCAAATGGGGTTCTAGAGCTGAAAGAAGTGAGCCAATAACTGTATCCTTAGCCCAGAAACAATCTCCAGTTGATAACCACTTGCAAATAAAAGTTTAGTTTTCTTCAAGATAGTGTCACTAAGGAAACGAATTACTCCTAGAGGTAGATGCATGCCTGCCAGCAGATGGCCAACACAAAAAGAGCTCAATGGCATCTTTGGATGTTCCTTGTCTTGTAATATCATTCCATGTTTTTGGCTTTGGTTTTGTTTTTTTAATCTTATTTTTATTTTATTTTATATTTCTTAATTTCTTCTCTTTTCAACCTAAACATCCTTTGCATGTATAGTATAGCTTCTAGTTCAATGTTTTTATGGAGTTCCCGAATGTGCAACTCTGTGTCTAAATCTGTTTCTTGTGCCTTTTCTTGAGCTCTTCTTCCTATGGTTTGTTTTGTCTTATCCTCATGTATTGGTTTTCATTTTGTCTTTTGTTCTGCATTTTATTTTGTTTCATTTTTATCCCTTGGAAGCCTGCTTGTTTTCTGATGAGAGACAGAAAGGGGATGGATCTGGGTAGAAGAGACGGTTGGAGGGAACTACAGGAGTGGGAGGGGGTGAAGAAGAAAGGGAAAATTAAAAAGCACCAAGCAAAATAGAGACAATGGAGGTAGGATTGTGACATTTCTAAGGGAAGCAAAACCTCCGCCAAGGCTGTTTGTTTGTGTGATATTTTATCTTAAGACCATACAGGGGAAGCCTGTGCTGCTCTGGGATAATGGATGCCAGTCAGCTGGGGCTGAAGAATCAGTTATGATTAATAAAAGACCCGCATCACTGAGTCAACGTCTTCTGGCTCAATGATGAGCTGGGGAAAAGAAATTATTATTTTTTTATTTTTTATTTTTTTTGCAGAGTCAGCACACTGAAGCTGTAACAGGACCAAAGATGCATCTTAAATTGGCAGCTAATCTGACAATGTTGGAGAGTCCCTCCTGTGATGATGGCTTCTGCATGGAAACTACAAGACTGAAGGGGTCCTGGAAAGAAGCTGAGGATTGAAACCATGCAGCAGAGTCAGAGTCCCTGGAGAAGCCAGGAGATTTCCCATTGGTGAAAGTAAAGTCTCATGTGATGGAGACTCCAACATACTGTAGATACCTGGATTGTGGACTAACTACCATGAACAGTGATGGATACAGAATGGAGCCATCTTGAGCCTAGATGTGTGTGCTTCAGGTGGCAGAGCCAGAGAAATAGAGCCTCTTCAACCCTTTGAAGCCAGAGGTCACCAGAGTGTCAGATACTGAGCCAACTAACTATACTTTTGGAATTTAGTTTTGAATTAATTCTGATTAGATCTCTCTCTGGGTCTTCCCTTTTGGAATTAGAATATATGCAATTTAATTTTGATTTTATAGATACCCACAAATAAGAGGCTTTGCATTTTTAGACACTGAACTTCCATGTGTTGAAATGTGAAAAGACCTTGGGACATTAGAGGCTGTGTGAAGTTTTATATTGTTATGTTAACATGCAATCTTGGTTAAAAGTAAAGGTTATAGTTTAACAGTGATGTGTTTATGTGTCACACTGACAAGCGGTAGATTTATGATAGCTAATCTTGATTGTCAATTTGACATACTTAAGAGAGAACCTCCACTGAAGAGTTGTGTTCATCAGACTGGCCTGTGAGCATGTCTGCAGGGCATTTTCTTGATTGCTACCGGATGTGGAAGAGCCCAGTGCACCTGTCAGGTGGTCCTAGGCTACTTAAGAAAGCCATCTGAGCAAGAGCTAGATAAAACCAGTAAACAGTGTTCCTTTGTGGTTTCTGTTTCAGTTCCAGCTTCTAGGTTCCCGCCTTGATCTCTTGCAATAACTTTCTGCATTTATAGACTGACTATACCTGTAGGCTGAAAGAAAGCTTCCTTCCCAGATCCTCTTGTTTATCACATAACAGGAAAGCAAACTACAACGAATCTTGTAAGTTTTAAAAACTTGCCAAGTCTTGTAAGTTTATTTATTTTTGTCTTCTATTTCATGAGTCTTAGGTTCCTCCCTCCTGTCTCCAAGACAGGATGTTTATATTGAGGGGAAATGGCTTTCCCAGATTATTTTCCTAAGGCAAAGTTTCCCAGATTATAAATTCCTAGCAGTGGTGGATCTTTAAAGTTCTAAGCTTCCCCCACCTTCACTTAGCCATAAAGAAAATCTCCAAGCTGCCTCAATGTGATAATAGCCTGCTTATTCCAGAAGAGTTTTGCTTTAATTCTCTAGACCCGGTTTCCTCTCCCAGCCGTGAGCCAGCATGCCTGTGTAAGGAACCTTCATAAAATCCCCAATGACAAAGTTCAGAGAGCTTCCTGTTACCTGAACACATGGATGTTCCTAGAGAGTGGCTGGAGAGGACTTGGAAGCTAGGGTTCCTATCTCCCGTGTGCATATATTCATTTGTATCCTTTAGGATAACACACCTTTAAATATCAGTTCTTCCTCAAAGTTTGTGAGGGACTCAAGGGAATTAATCAAATTCCAGGAAGAAGCGTGGGCGCCCTCTCCCTATTGCTCGAAGCACAGGTGGAATGATCTTGGCCGTGTGACTGGAATCCAAAGCAGTTTTGGGAACTGAGCCCCAACCTGTAAGCCCTGATGTTATTTCAAGAAAGATGGTGTCAGAATTAAATTGGATTAGAGGGGAGGATCTGGATTAGAGCAGAGCAGCTGCTGTCCACTGCTGCAGAACTGCCTTCTGGTTAGGAAAAATTCATGGTTTCAGGCCACTGAAATCCTGTATTGACTGTGAGCGAGAATAGATGGAAAACAGACAGTTTTCTTTGTCTTGACACGGAGGTTAAACTTCGACATGAATTTCGGACAGGGGCAAAACCATTCCAACTACAGCATCTTCTTGGATTGACTGATGGATTGATTGACAAAATGCTCATCATAAAATGCATCACGGGTATTTTTAACTGACTCCTAGAAACCACTATTTCATAAGGGCATCATCGTAGTCTACACAGAGACCTCTCTAACTTTTAGAAAATTATTTCTAACCTCAAGCCAAAGTATCTTTTGGGATCTTGGGTCTCTCTTGTAAATGTAGAGGAAAAGTCTATTTCTTCCCTCTTCCAAATAGAATCTCAGTTCCATCAGGTCAGCTACTATGAAACTAGGGTTTCACTTTCCCATGTGAAAGAGTCTGTTTCCTTACTAATTCTTAGTAATACTGTGGGACTAATATACCTCACCACCCAGTTGCCTTCTGTACTGGCTGGTTTTGTGTGTCAACTTGACACAAGCTAGAGTCATCACAGAGAAGGGAGCCTCAATTGAGGAAATGCCTCTATGAGATCCAGCTGTATAACATTTTCTCAATTAGTAATCAATGCAGGAGGGGCCAGGTCATTATCGGTGGTGCCACCCCTAGGCTGGTGGTCCCGGGTTCACAAGAAAGGAGCCTGGGTAAGCCAGGGGAAGCAGGCCAGTGAGTGGCACCCCTCCGTGGCCTCTGCATCAGCTCCTACCCCCAGGATCCAGCCCTGGGGATGGATCTGAAAGTGGAAGCTGAATAAACCCTTTCTCCCCCAACTTGATTTTTGGTCATGGTGTTTTATTGCAGTAATAGAAACCCTGAGTAAGATATCTTCTCTTGCCGGGCGGTGGTGGTGCACACCTTTAGTCTCAGCACTTGGGAGGCAGAGGCAGGCAGATTTCTGAGTTCGAGGCCAGTCTGGTCTACAGAGTGAGTTCTAGGACAGTCAGGACTACACAGAGAAACCCTGTCTCGGAAAAAAAAAATCAAAAAACAAACAAACAAACAAAAAAGGTATCTTCTCTTACACACACACTGTTTAACATGAATTCTCAACTTGTAGGATGTATTAGTCAGTCAATACAGAAGAAGGAGGAGAGATGGTGGGGGGCAAATAACACCTGGATTCTTTGATAAAACCTCAAGAAATCAATAATTTAAAATTTACCTGAAATTATACGATATATGTATCTTGAGGAAAGTAGTGCCTCTTGGGCTGATAATGCTTCCCACAAAAACCAGACTAACAAAAGCCCCACAACCTCCTTTCAAATGGTCAGTCAATTGTGCTGAGGAGACTTGCCGTGGTTTGAATACACTTGGCCCACAGAGCAACAATGTTAGGAGGTGTGGCTTTGTTGGAGTAGGTGTGCCCTTGTTCAAATTAAGTGTGTCACTGTGGGGGGGTGGGTGGGAGGGTTGAGACCCCTCCTCCTAGCTTCTTGGACATCATTGTACCCCTGGCTTCCTTTGGACGAAGATAATAGAACTTTCAGGTCCTCCAGCCCTGTATGCAGTCATGTTCCTGCCTCAATGATAATGGCCTGAAGCACAGAACCAGTAAGCCAGCCGCAATTAAATGTTCTCTTTTATAATAGTTGCCTTGGCCAAGGTGTCAATGGAAACCCTAAGACAAGACTGCACACTTAGGACGCACTTGAGCTGGATCTACCCTGAAAGCCCCCTTCCTGACAACTTAGCTTCTGTAGTAAAATCCTATACCAGCTGCCTAGGGAGGGAAGCAATCAATAATTCTACCCAGCAGTGATACCTGTGAACCACAACAATGACCAACGTGGTAATATATTCCCAAAGGTACATAAATGGCACTCATACATTGGTGGTAACCAACAGCTATTAAATTGAAATTAAGAGCACTCAACAGGAGAGAAATCATGCCTGCTGCTGGAAAGCTAGCCGATGTCCTGGGCTAGTGAGGTCATGGACTTCAGAGAAGAATCTGCTACTACCACTCTGCTAGACCAGTAAAATTTTCTACCTACATTCTAAACCATATCCTATGCTCACTGATAAGTGTAGCTGCCGTTCCTCATCAAAGAACCTTCTCTTTACAGCAAATGGAAATCACCATAGAAAAATCACCAACTGGGCAAATATAGAGATCAACAGACCATGGGGATCCCAACCCTAGTAGATAAATCTACGTCACAGCTCCCGATTCTATGGCTCAGGGGATATCACTGAAGAGGGGACAGAAAAATTGAAAGAGTCTGAATATCAGGAGATCAGCTGTGGAACAGTATCTCTTAGAAATGTTTGCTTAAACAAGACCAGAACAATGGCAGTATCGATAAACATGTTAATGTGAAAGAGGGAAAGCTTCATAGACTCTCAGCCCTAGACAAAAACTGTAGACAACTCCTGGCTATTCAGGGAGGGAAAATCAGCCTCATCCACGGCTGAGTCCCATTATTGGTTAGCAATAAAAAATGGTCAGCCCTGAAACCATATGTACAGAAACACCTAAATCAAACTCAGGAAGTTGTATTTGTATGCATGTGTATATATCTTATATATTGCATATATCTTATATATAATATTTGTATCTCCTATGTAATATTGCATATATATTATTATTACAAATAATAATAGAGAAAAGAAGATTAGTTTGAAAGCTGGGGAGTATGGAAGGGTTTGGAAATGATGATACCTGGGAAGAGCTGGAGGGAGTAAAGGGAAAGAGGGAAGTAACGTAATTCTATTTTAACTCAAAGTGTATAAAAATTAAAAAACAATGAAAAAGTAGTAATAATAATAACAACAACAACAACAACAATAATAATAATAAATTGTACTAGCTAGTTCTTCATCACTGTATCAGTACTTGAGGCAGCTAATTTATACAAAGAAAAGATTTACTCATGGTTATGGAGATTCCAGCACAAAATTAAGTGCCCAGCTTAGGGGCCTATAGCAAGGGTGACATTCCTGACATTCTTCATGTCAGGAATGCAGGACAAAATACAGCTTTCACCCCATGCTTCAGTAAACAGAAGGAAACCGACATAGTATGGGCCTATCATTTCAAGGGCTCATATCCCATGACCTACTAACCTCCCAGGGACTCCAGCTCCTGATGCTTCTCCCACTTCTGTCAGTACCACCCTGGGGAGCAAGCCTTCACTATGGCCTGTGGATGACAACCAACATCCAAAGTATAAGAAAATCCTTTAATCTCTTTATATTTTTAAATATTCCAAAGTAGCTGCGCTTCACCAGTCCACAAAATGATGGGCACAGTTAGTTTTGCCCCTCCTCCACTTAAGTTTAATTTCTACTAATGCCTTCTAAAATTCGTAGGAGTTTCTGTTAAAAATAATAGCCCCTTTTTGACTCTCATTGAACTTTAAATCTTTATCAAGTGAACTGCTGTCAATCTGAAGCCTTCCTACCTTGTATTTAAGCAGTTGATTCTTTGAACTTGGATGCAAAATTTAACATTTAACCCTATTAAGTGTGTATTGTTAATTTTATTCCATTCTCTCCTTTTCAAGGTCTTTTGACTTAAGTTTGATTTTTTTTAATCTGTTTTATCAGCTTTACTTTCAACTTTCAGTCTTGTGTAAATTTGATAGTCCAAGTTTTTTTGTTTTGCTTTTTGTTTTTATCGGACAGGACTTCATCATGTAGCACTGACTTGTCTGGGACTCACTGTGTAGACCAGGCTACCCTTCAATTTACAGAGATATCTCTGTTTCTGATTCCTGGGTGCTGGGATTAAAGGTGTGTGTCACTAGACCTGGTCAGCCCAGGTGTATATTAGACTCAAATCACTAACACTAAAACGTTGATGATTTTAGGAGAGTGGAAAATGACTTTGTAGTAGTTCTTCAACTCCTGTTAAGGAATTACTCAGGACATGTGTTCAATGTGCTTGATCCCAGTGTCTCACTTCCTGAAATTTGGATTCAGTGAGTCTGAGACGTGACTCCAGGAGTGTGCATTTTTAACAAGCACCATATGCTATTCTGATGCGTTTGGTCCTAGGCCACATTTCAGAAGCATCTTCAGAAAGTTTCTTTAGGTTGAAATTGACAACGTGCTCCTTGGATTTCACAGGGTGCTCGGGCTTTCTGGCACTGTGCAGAATATAGAAAGAATGCTGAGGAGTGAATAAAGGCACGCGAATAAAGGAAGGGCTGGAAGGCGTAATGGCACCCAGCTCATAATTTAGCTATCTTTTCCAGCTTAATTACAAAGCCAATATGATCAGCCTTTTCAAATACTCTGGGTAATTAGATGAATTGATACCTTTGATGTTCCCCACTGTGAGAAAAATAAAAGGGGATGTTTTGCGTGACCCACGCTTAATGAACATATGTTGTCTCTTAGTGATCACTACATTCCTTTCCAAGTGCTCAAGAATTACGTACCTACTTCATCTGTCTGCATGGAGAATGAAGCAGTGTCTTGTGTTAACTAACCCCCAGAGTCTCTCAACCTCTCTTCACCATTTCCAGCTTCACTTGTAAAAAAAAAAAAATGAGAGTGTAGGCTTAGGTGGCATTCCCCATCCCCTCTCTTCCTCTCTGTGTGTATGTATGTGTATTTCCAAGCTCGCGTGTATGTATGTGTGTGTGTGTGTGTGTGTGTCATTGTGTATGTGTATGCCTGTGCTTCTAGAGGCTAGAGTAGTGGTTCTCAACTTCCCTAATTCTGGGACCCTTTAATATAGTTCCTCACATTGTGTTGACCTCCAGCCATAAAACTATGTCGTTATTACTTCATAACTGTAATTCTGCTACTATTATGAATTGTAATGTAAACATCTGAAATACAGGATATCTGATAACGTAATCCCCAAAGGGGTTATGACTCACAGGTTGAGAGCCACTGGGCTAGAGGATAATCTTGGCTATTGTTCCTCAGGCATCTCATCTTTCCCTTAAGACTGGGTTTCCAACAGGTCTGAACTTGTCAAACAAAGCAGCAAGCCCTACACCCATGCCAACCCCTGTCTCCTCTGTGCTGAATTACACGTATGCACCATCATGCCTGGATTTTACAGGGGTTCTGGTGACCAAACTAAGACATTCTTTCTCCAAAGCAAGTACTTTATCAATGAAGCCATCTCCCCATCTGGTTGTCTTTGTTCCTTAATGCTTCTTCCAAATAATGAGAATCCAAGGACCAAATAACTTGACCAGTCTGTACTTTTTAGTTTTCCCCTACATATATCTTTAAAGAAAATTTAAGGATCAGCAGAAAAACCCAGACATGAGACACGAGTCCTAAGCCAGATTAATGCTTGTCTGCATGTTTCCGTTTGCCAGGTTTTTTTTTTTTTTTTTCTCGTGACCCAATGGATTGCTGTACTTCTTCAGGCTCCGTTCACAGCGCAACTCCTCCACCCTGTTTTCTGCCT
This sequence comes from Montemys delectorum, assembly GCA_019843815.1. Lineage (NCBI taxonomy): Eukaryota > Metazoa > Chordata > Mammalia > Rodentia > Muridae > Montemys > Montemys delectorum. Next base: position 20,122 of record JADRCD010224546.1, on the reverse strand, counting down.
CTCCAGATGGTCGTTTGAGTTCTCAGAGTACGCTTCTTAATTTTGTTTGTTTGCTTACTTTTTTTTGTTTTTCAGTTTTCTTTTTTAGATCGTGTATATTCAAGAAGTAAAACCAAAGATAATTCACAAGAGCCAAAGCTAAATGTTGTTCCTGAATGGAGACGAGGGTTATAGTTAGGTCTTGACAACCAGCCTGGAGAGAGCTAATTCTAAGTAAGAGAAAGGAAGTAGGCTGGAAGGAAGGATCTAGGCCGCTGAGGAGTCTAAGGACGTAATTAAACAATATAGGACTTCTCCAGGCAAAGTCATCTAACAGATCTGGCCCCACCCCCCAGGAAGGGGCCTGCCTGCCTATCCCACTGGTGGGAAACAGAGGTAGGAAAAGTGGCCTGGATACAAACTCACCAAGAGATCATAGATCCCAGTCCCTCAGCTACCAGAAGAGACCCAGGTGGTGACTTTCTTGGCTATGACACCAAGCCCCCATTTCATTCTCTGGGTGTCTGTCTTCTTATTGCTTGCAGAGGTATGAAAGTCCCCACCTACCCACCCCAACCCCCCACTCCAACTTGGGACAGACCTGAAGGTTTCCCACTGCACTAGACTCTGGGATGACTTCAGCCCACCCAGCTCAGTCGCCCACTTTCTTCTACTGCCTTCTAGTCTCCCTGGCCCTTGGTACTCCTCCTGAATTTCAGAGCTCCTTCCTGCATAGCCATCTTCAGGCACTGCTCTGAACTCTTGGCCCATAGTCCGGATAGTCTTTAAAAGTTTGTGGTGTACATGCCAACAGCACCCTCCATCCAGTTTATTCCTGAGGAAAGTCAGGCTCACGAGTGCGTGTAAGTAGCTGTTCCGGTTCTGAGGTACTCCCATCACTTGAAGGCGGAAGAGGAGGCAGCCATTTTGGTTCCTTGGCCCCCTCGCCCGCCACTCACAGGGCCTCAGAATGAGGCAGAGATTCCCATTGGTTCTATCACACTGAGCTATAAAAGAGCTTCCTGAAGATCTACTGTGGGGGAGGATTGGTTGCAGCTGTGTAAGGGTCTGTGGGAAAGGCGGTGTTTGCCTTGACTCTCCACTCTTCCACAGAGTCTTATGGGGGAGGCGGGGCTTGTTTTACCCATCTAACTGCACTTTTCAGGACTCAGCTTTCCGGTGGATACAAGTGCTACTTACCTCTGCAAAAGGAAAGTGTATACACGGTGCGAAGAATGAGATAGGCTCCTCTTCCTCAACGCAAGAGTGACTTTTTTTTTGAGTACACATTGAGACAGTGATGTGCCTAATCCCGGCGGATGGTGTTTATAGACTCTGCTCATTCATTATCTACACGTGCCTTCAGAAGTAACTTACAGAGAAGTCTACAAGCTCACAGTAGTCATGTCTGGCGGAATCACTACAAGGAAGGATGAAGCTTAGAGAGGAAATTTCTCCATTAGAATGAAGCTCCCAATTCAAAGGTAGGATGATGGCCAAGCTGGCCTCACTCTCTGGAAGATTTTGCTCAAGCAGAGAATCCCTGACATGTCGGGATAGTTGGCGACTCAACAGGGAACGTTTTGTGGCTTAGCCCTGTTAACTACAGTGTCTTCCCCTGTTTAGAAGATACTTTCTACTCTTTTAAAGATATTCATATGATGTTGTTAATCTAGGAAGTTGACTATTGAAACTGTGACAGGGAAAAAGTGGAAATGCAATTATTATACAGCTCAATGTAAACCTTCCATGTCTTCCCTGGCTCTATTCTCTCTCTCTCTCTCTCTCTCTCTCTCTCTCTCTCTCTCTCTCTCTCTCTCTCCTCTCTGTATGTGTATGTGTGTGCTACGAATACAAAATTTGGCAGTCCAATTTCTGGGCCACTGTCCCATCAATAAGCCTCTTTTTAAAATCCCATTTTAATGGTCGTGTGGCCTCCGCTGAGGCTGTTCAATACTTTAACCACTTTCCAATTGTTCAACAGTTAGGCTAACTTTTTGTCATTAAAGGTAATGTTGCTGTGAATATTTTTAGGACTCTAATGATCTCTTTTGGAGAAGCTTCCCGTATCTTCTTGAACAAAGCCTTGGGGGCATAATTAAAAGCCACTGTGTTCTTATCGCTAAAGTGCCTCTTGGAAGGCTGTACCTCATAGGTCAACACCCACTTGACCACTGCTAATACCTGGTTTTCGGTCTCCAGCAGCCTTAGAGTTAAGAGGAAAAGTCCCCGCACATTCTTTATTTCTTTGTTTACTAGCACAGTTCTAACATCTTTCATCCCTTCCTCGTTGAATTTTCCTAAAACTGTTTGTTCACGCACTTCCTCAGAACTTTGATTGAGTTTTAAGCTCTTGCTCCCCGTTTACTCAAATGAGTTACAGACTTACTATAATAAATCTTTCTATGACATCCCTATTTTGATGTCATAGAACTTAAGTTTGGCAGGCATTTAAAGAAAATGCTATCCTTCAGAAATGTTAACTGTTTGTAGTCTTAAATAAACGAGTTAAACCCTGAACACTACCTTCGCTGAAAGACTCTTTTCTCTGCGGCTAGCTCATTAGCACTGACTTAAATTATTTTTTATAATGCCTTAAAGGATACCACATGCCAGCCCATGTATGCTCTTTGCTGGTGGCTTAGTCTCTGGGAGCTCCCAGGGGTCTGGGTTAGTTGATACTGTTGGTCTTCATATGGGATCGCCATTCTCTTCAGCTCCTTCAGTCCTTCTCCTAGCTCTTCCAGATGGGTCACCGACCTCAGTCCAATGGTTGCTAGTCCTTGGCCCCTGGCTCGTATATATGTAGCAGAGGACTGCCTGATCCGGCCTCACTCGGAGAGGAAGCACCTAATTCTGCAGAGACTTGATGCCCCAGGGAAGAGAGATGAGTGGGTAAGGTAAGGGAGTGGGTGGATGAGGGAGTGGGTGGGGTATAGGGGAGCACCCTCTCAGAGGCAAAGAGGAGGGGGCACGGGGTGAAGAACTCTTAAGAGGGTAGACAGGCAACATTTAGAATGTAAAGAAATAAAACCATTTTTTAAAATGTCACATCCATGTGATGAGAAAGCAGTACTTACCACCCAGGGCTTGAACACATCCGCTGGACTGTGTTGTTCCTCTCTTCCAGCCTTGATTTTTTTCCAAGGTGGGGCTCTCGTGCATCTTGTGTTGTTCTTTGTTCCTTTGCTTCCAGCCACACCCCCACCCCCACTCCCATCTTATGATGTATATGTTTGTTTCCTCTATCCATGTGAGCATTTTTCCGACTTTTGACTTTAAAATAAAGCCTCACAAAGATTCATCTTTTATCTCTGGCTTACTCCCCCTCCCTCCATGGATATAGAGTTTATCCATATTTTATGGGAAGACATGGCCCAGTCATTTTCACCCGTGGATCATATGGATAATATTTCATTTCATAAATATCTGTGTGCATATGCTTGGAGCTTATGGGTGAGGACTTCTCTCTCAGACTACCTGTAGAAGTAACATTACTGTATTGAAGCGTATGTGCATGATCTGTTTTAAAAGCCAAGGGTAAGTCTTCTTTACAGTGGCTGTACTGATTACATCCCCAACTGCAGACTTTAAGATCATGTTGCTGAGCTTCCTTGCCAATACTTTGATATTTTCAAGTACTGAAATTTGGTAGCCATTTTCTCCCAGTGGATCTGCACCAACGTTTTAGGCTTATTTGTCCAAGTACTTAACGCCCAAAAAAAGCGAATCTCAAAAACAAATCAAGCCTCTCTTATTTGGGTTTTCAGTTTCTCTATAGGGTCAGACACTTAGCAAACTGTTCATAATCTGTTGCAGTGAGCCTCGGGTTCGGCCCCTGGGAAGCCAAGGTCACAGGGATAGGATGAATAAACCGCGAGGAGGACCAAGGACTGAGTTAAAATGAAGAAGCTCCCCATTCTAACTAACCTACTTGTGGCCCTGATGCTCTGCAGCGCACACATCTCAGTCCCGTCACCTCTCTGCGTCCTACCTGCTCATCAGGCACAGCAGAGCTGACCTTTCTCCCAGTCACACTGTGAGGATGAAATCCTGCTGCAGAACACTCTGAAATCGTTGGATGACAAGCAAGACAGAAGCGCCAAGTATGATGGTTAGTTGTGCCAGCAACACTAGAAGACAGCATAAAAATAGGAAGTAGAGAAAATTTCATTTTGTAAAAGCTCCAGTGAGAAAATGGGCTGGTCAGAATGTTATTCCCTGTTTCTGGTTCACATAGACATTGGCTTTTATAAAATTAAGAGGGGAAAAAAATACACCTTTTTATTTTTGTCTTTGCGGGCGGGCAGAAGGCTTTTGCCCATCCCGATTCTTAGGTGATGGGTGAGTCACCACTTCAGAAGTAAGGGCAATATCTAAAGAGCTCTGGTCAAAACTGTTCTTGTAGATGACCTTCACACTCTGCCTTTCATCCCAAGGCATCTAAGCATAAAGTCTGTGAGGATGTTACAGGCCTACTGGGGAGGGTTTATCCTTGACACTGTAAAAACCTAGCAGTTAATCTACTTGCCTTGGTAACAGATCAACCTTTGGCTCTGGCTATACCACCTTCCACTTTATCTTCTTAGACCTCCTTCCTGCCCTATGTGAGAACATGAGACCCAGAGAGGGAGGCATTTTCAACAACCTTTGATATATTAGGAACTACAGAAAAAAGATGAGTCACTGCCATTAATGTGAGGACTCATTCTAAAATTGCCTTAGCAAGTGATTTTAGTAGCTCATATCCATCTTGGTCTGCTGCTCTAAGTGAGTTGTGATGAGCCATAATCACCTTTCCTTACAAATTCGATGGGCTCTGGAGACAGTTCCAAGCCACAGAGAAGGCATTTCCCACTCCTAGCTCGCTGCCTGACATGACACTCAGAGAATCTCAAATGGAGGTTTTCGGTTGTTTTTCTTCTTTCTTCTTCTTCTTCTCTAGATCTTTACACTGGAGATTTTTAAAGTCAAAATTACACACAGTGGCTCAGTTGCTGCGCCCCATGGAGAAGTTCAGAAAGTAAAAGGTAGGGGGTGTAGCCTTAGGCTTGTAAGGAGGACAAGAGTGACGGGTGTCCACCCACACGAACTGTTCTGTGAAGTTATGAATCATAGTGTACTCAACTCCTAATTTTCACCCAGGAAGGGAAAGCTACTGAGCACTGCTGAAATGTTTTGTTCCAATGTTTCTCCCAGAAGAGGGTCCTCATAATGCCTCCCAGGGGCATGTGTGCTCTAATTGGCATAATTAAATTATTGCCATAGAACTGGCTTGGTGGGGCTCCAGCAGTGACTCCTTTCCATCAGGAAACATGTCTTAAGGAAACATTGTCCATTAGAGTATCCAGTCACGTGGCAATCTGTTTATTCTATTATTTTCCCTCATCAGGAGGGGCATGCTCAGCAGACTTTGAATCACCTTACTGGAGAAATTAGTTGAAAGTGGAATGCCAGCCTGCTGATAGTTTCTTTTTCAGCCCACACACACCTAATAAAAGGTTGAAGTGATCTTTTTATTTACTCCGGTTTGAGTTACAATGTTGCTAAAGTCTTTTTTTTTTTTTTTTTTCATTTAAAACTGTTCACCAGTAACCTAAAATTCAGTTTCCCACCGGCTTCTCTCATTTCTTAACAAAGGACAAGGGAATGATCATACATCCTCGAAACGTCACAGTGAGGAAGAGTATGGAGAAACAGAAAACCGATACCGTGCAAATTGGAAAACACCCTGAAAGATCCAATGGCGTGTATCAGTTACAAGGCCCCCCTCAAGGGCGTGCTCATAGTTGATGGTAATCAGGGTTAAGGGGTAGCGGTCAGAAGGAGTTTTTAAGTCACAACATCTTTCATGAATCGGTACTGTTATGGCGGAAGTGGGCTTTTGGTGAAAGAAAAGGGTTTTCTCCCTGTCCGTATACTGACTCAGTTTGCTTTTCGACTCCTTGCCTTGCTATGATATAGCAGCTAGATGACAGAACCTGTTCTTGGACCACTGAGACACGGTTCCTATTGTTCATTAGTTACCCAGGCTGCAGTACTATGTTACAGAAGCCTAGAAAAAAACGCATGAGTGCATCATGGTTTCAGGCTTATTATAAGTAGTGCCTGTGAGTGAAAATATAAAAGGAACACAGAGAAAAGAAACAGATGGTAGATGAAGATGGCAGAAACAGGAGAATCCCCTCCCACCTTTTGTTTTTCATCAACATGCTTACAATATTGCTTGTATAATAAATATGGCTATAAAAGTACTTGGTTAAGCGCAAGAGAAGATATATATATATATATATATATATATATATATATATATATATATAAAATGACGCTAATAAGGTCTAGGGTTCAGGTCCCTTTCTGTTCAGGGTGGCTGGTGTGAGTGCCTAGCTTACCAAGGTTCCAGGTGGGGAGAGAAAGCCGGGTTATAATCAGGAAACATTTCTGTGTCAGCATTTCTAGCAAATCACTTGTAGGGATTTTTAGAAGAAAGGGGCCTGATTCTCCAGCACTCCTGTAATTTGTCATGATATAATTTCTCCTGCTAAGTAAATATTCAGTTTCATGTCTAATTTCGTATTTGTAATTCTGCATCTTTTTTTTCTTAACGAGGGTTCCTATAATTGGTTCAGCATCGTGTCTCACAACATCTGAAGGTGCCTTTGGCTAGGTGGGTCGTGGGAACACCAGCTATGCACCGTTAACTGGAAAGCTAGCACTGGCTCCCACTCCTGACCCTTCCTAAGACTCTTGTCTTAGCGCTGGACAAAGTGCTGCTGCAGTGGGCGTCGGCTTCCACGTCCCCTCATTTCTCTGGCCTTGTCAGTGGCTTGGAAGTCTTAGTCACAAGAAAAGCAGCTGGAAATACCGATCTAGAGAGTCAGGGTAGGAAAGCATAGTGTGATCATGTCCAGACACTCTTCTTTACTCTTGCCTTCACTTGAGAGGTCTTTAGCCTCACCTAAAACCCTTGGTGCAGGCAATTCATAGAAAGATTTTCCTTTTCTGAAAAGCCAGCCAGCTGCCGTTCCTGTTCATCTAAACATCAGGACTTTGGAGAACAAGTTTGATTAAATTAGGTAATAGTGGCAAAGGAAAGGAAAGAGAAAGAACATTACGGTGTTTTATTTGTTTTTTTACTCCCCCGCCCCACTAATTTCTTGTTGTGCTGTGTGATGTTTGATTTAACCTCAATAGCGTTCAAGAAGGGTCTTATTATTTTTAATACCTCGAGTTGCCAAATCTAGCAAAGGAAAAAAGAAGGTGACCAGACACATTTGTATTTTAGATAAACACAAATAATTTTTAATATATGAATTCCCCAAATTGGAACTGACAAGACATATTGAAGTGCACTGCATGTGCGCAGGTTGTTCTGTTATTCTTCCAGTTTGGAGCAGATGAAACCAAAGGCCAGAGCTTTGCAAGAAGGACAGCTGGTACCCAAGCTCAGGGCTTTGCCTTGTAAGCACCGTTTGTTTGTTTGTTTGTTTTAAGTGTCCCCTTAACTGTATTGTGAAATTGTGTAATTCCTCCTCCACCTTTAGATAAATGAGAAGTTAATTGCCCCTTAGAAGAGACTTTCTTAAGCTTTCAAAACAACAAACTCTTTTCTGGGAGAGTCCCCAGGAAACTGTATCTAAGAATTTCAACACTGCAGATAGGATTCCTTGGCAGAGAGAGCAACAGGGACTCCACTGGAGCAAACACAGAACTTGTGGCATTCTGAGGAAGACATTAGAATGGGGCTGAAAGCCTGCAGTTGTTTTGCTCCTGGAAAGCAACTTCCGCTGTGGTCCTGAGAGCAGGAGGGAAAGGAGGCTGGGGAGTACCCGACCCGACCGTCTCACCTGGATGTCACTAGAGCCGAGGCCAACTCACATTTCCCTTCACCTCTGAGGCTGCTGATTTACCTTCTCCTCCCTTTCTACTCCGAGCAGAACTAATTGCCTGCCTAATTGCCAAAACTAATTGCTCTGACGCTCTTTGTTCATCTGCTCCAGTCTCTGGCTTGAGCTTGGGCAGACTGGCCCCCCTGAGGGAAAGGCTGGGATAATTCTTTCTCTGGGGAGAGGGTGCCTCAGAACAATGGAGCAGGAACTGTTTTTCTTTTTCTTGTGGCTGGAGACCAAGGGAGCTTCTTGCTCACTTCTGGAAGGACAATAGCTCTCAGCAGGGTGGGGCTGCTTCCTGAGTCAGTTAGGCTGTACTTCTGGGTGCTTCTTTCTCTCATGGAGAGTTTAACTTTAGAACTGGTGATTAAAGCCCTGAGACCTAGAAAGGGTAACACGTTTCCCAAGTCACAATCTCCTTCAGGGCAGAGATGTCTATGTGGCTTTTCTTTCTCAGTTCAGAGTCCAAGATTTCTATTGTTTTATTCTGTAATTGTTAGAGGTATAATAGTAACTCTTCTACCTTTCCATGCAAACGTTTCTCAAACCTCTGTGGGGTGACATCTTCTCACCTGTAGTTTGCATAAGACTCAGTCAAATCTACTGAGTTGTTATGGTTACGAAGCCTTTTCTGTGTATTGTCATATCATCTCAAAGGGATATAAATGAATATTTTAAGTAAGGGGAAATGGAGGCAAAGGAATTCAACAACTTGCTATGTGTATACACCATCATGCTTACAACTTCTGGATTCTGATTTCTGGATAAGTTTGTGAAACCACTTAAGTGTTGAGACTGGAGCAATTCTAAATTAACCAAGCCGTTTTTTCAATATTATATAAAGGCTGGATCCATATGTTGTCATGTTTTCATATTGCTGAGAGAACTATAAACCATTACAAGACCACCTTGCAATGAACTTGAGGCGTTACGAAGGATTTCTGTAATTCCCTGCTTTGTGCAAAACCCAGTTGGTTGAAGGCATTAGCTAGGCATATGGCCCTAGGGGTGGGGGGTGGGGGCAGGTGCTTACCTGCCTTAGTTTCATCAATTCTGAGTGAGGACAATTAGGCTCCATGGTCTGAAGACCCTCCAATGCTGCTCTTCTCAGATGGAGCCTGTCCAAGGTAAAAGCACACAATGTCAGAAACTTACACTAACCTTCGGGATAGCTCCCCGGGGGCTGTAAATGAGAGTCTTATTGTTTGATGAATGATCTTCTCCCGATCTGTAACAAGCATAATAAAAGCAATGACACTATTGGGTGGAATAAGCATTTTCTCATCCAGAGGAAACCTATGGACTACACAAACAGTAACTGTTTGAAAGCTCCAAAAAAATAAATTGTATACGTTGGATTTCGAAGGAAAAGAAAGTTATGATATGGGACAAAGATAGAGGTTTAAAAGTAAAGAAGAAAAAAAAAAGGTTGATAATTTCATTGGCTAAAAAAAGGATCTATTAAAGGGTAATTATGTGCACTAAGAAAGCACTATATCAACTGGATTTAAAAGGGAATGTCTGGGCACGTTTACAGGAGTATGGAGTGTGGGGGAGGGTTTTCCTGAGGGGAGAGTTGTCTCCATGAAAACCGGAGGCTTTACATTGAATGTTTCTAGTAGCTGATTGTCTTGTTAATTCTTTGGGCTGATTTTATAAAATGTCCATGACCTTTTAACTTCTAAATCCTTGCTTGAACTAAGAAGAGTGGTAAGATACAGAGGAAGGCTACCTTGACTCCAGTAGGCCGGCCTGCTGGCCGGGCAGCCTATGGTGCTGGGACTCTAGAATGGGAGGCAATGGAGGCCAGGGGCTGGGGTATTTTTCCTGATCTGTGACCTCTGTCAAGTCTCTCCCTTCTCCGGGTCTCAGTGTCTTTCTTCCTACGTGAAATAATGGAACTGAACCCATCTGAAGCCCTAGGCTACGCGTGGGCTTGTAATTGTACTATATGATAACAATTTCTCACTAGAAATTGTTAGTCATTAAGGTCTTTAACACTGCAGCAAATGAATGAAAAGAAGAACAAGAAGGAAAGAGAAGAAATTAAAAAAGAAAAGGGAAGAAACCATGATATGCCCCTAGGTATGGTGGAGGAGAAGATTTTATATTATTATTTTTTATTAGATATTTTCTTTATTTACATGTCATATGATATCTCCTTTCCAGCTTCCCCTCCGAAAAATAAAATAAAATAAAATAAAATAAAATGAAAATGAAAACAAAAAAAACAAAAAACCCTGTTCCCTCCCCCCTCCCCCTGCTTACCAACCCACCCTCTCCCACTTCCTGGCCCTGGCATTCCCCTACACTGGGGCATAGAACCTTCACAGGGCCAAGGGCCTGGAGGAGAAGATTTATTATAGATTTGTGAGAGAGCATAGGCAGAGCCAGGGACCTGTGGGGGAGTCCAGAGTGGGCATGACCCTAAGCTGGGCCATGGTGGGAGTTGAGGAGAGGAAGGATGAGGGGGTAGGGAAGGGAAGCAGGTGCAGCAGCCAGGAGGCCCAAAGGCACAGAAAAAGCAGGTAACCAAAATGGTTGGATGATATAAAGAAGAGCAGTCCAGTCTCCAGGGCTGGAGAGTTCAGGGTAGACAGTAGGGTATGCTAGCTAGGAGGATCCTGTAGCAGGTAGGGACTGAGGGGTGCACTTCGAACCTGACAGCCAGGTTCTCTTTGATAGGCTAAATAAGCACCTGGACCATTTGTCCTCTGGTTTGAAACCTAACATAAGGTATAGTACAAATGTTTGTATCTCTGTTTCTGTTCTGGGAATAGTGGTAATAGACTTCTACTCTAGAGCAATTCAATTCTAGACTCTCACCCTGAAGAGGAAATGACACAACTCTTCCTCTACTTGCTTCCTGCTTCGATTACAGGAGTAGTTAATTTATTTTTCTCAGTCCAGAATGCTAACCAGACAAAACTTGGCCCTCTTAGAGCAGTAGGTCATGAATATCACTGTCATTTGAAACTCCCGGCTGCTTTGTGTGCAGCCTGAGGGACACACCATTCTGCTCCCCACTCCCACCTCAGCCTGAGGGACACACCATTCTGCTCCCCACTCCCACCTCAGAGTCCTAGGACACAGACTGAGCAGCTGCTTACAGTCTGGAGGTTGTCAACATCAGGGTGGCAAGACGGCTGACTTCTTCGGAGCCCTCTCCTTCTTTGGCTCATGGATACCTTCTTCTGTCTTCTTCCTGTCCCTTTGGGACAAATTCACTCCTCAGTGGTCTGCCTTTCTGCAGAAACCTTGCCCATTCTTCAAATAGTGTAGCAGCAGTCTTTTTAAAATAGACATCGTTGGCACCTTACTTAAGAATTGTATTGCATGTTATTCACTGCATGTGTGTGTGTGTGTGTGTGGGGGGGGAATACCGGGTGAGTGTGCATATCTCGGCTTGTGGATGGAGGCGAGAGGATGAGTCAGAGGAGCTCGTTCTGTATCTCCATCATGTAAGTCCCAGAAATCAAATTCAGGTCATTAAGCTCAGTGGCATGGTGACTTTACCTCCACCACCACACAAACAGTACATATGAATAACATGTAATATATTTTTAACAAGATTTATTTATTTATTTATTTATTTATTTATTTAATGTCTATGAGTACACTGTAGCTGTCTTCAGACACACCAGAAGAGGACATCCCGATCCTATTACAGATGGGTGTGGGCTGGGAATTGAACTCACGACCTCTGGAAGAGCAGTCAGTATTCTCAACCACTGAGTCATCTCTCACTCTTACATGTAATATTTCTTAAAGGAACTCGCTAGACTCTCTAGTCTACTAAGACTGCTACCTTTTGTTTTTAGAAAGGCTATCTCACTAGTCCTAGCAACTTTCTTTTAATTTGATTACCTCTGTTAAGTCCCCTTTTCCAAACTGGTTGCATTCTGAAACACTGGAGGCCAAGGCTCTAGCATATCATTAGGAAGACACCCAATTTAATCTATACCCCATAACATAACTCCCAAGAAAGAAACTTCCTACCTGTTACCAGGAATCTGTTCAGAGAGCCCACCCCTTCCTACATGCAAAGGGGAATGACAATTAATTGTGGTTACTATGACAGCAGGAAATCACTGTAGCAAGCCATTGGGGAAGCACCTGCATAATTCAGTTGTGACAGTAACTGTATTTCCTCCTGCAACCTCTGGCTAAGCTATCTCATCTTGGGGACACAGTATGTTCAGCATGGTCACTGTGAGCCAAGCCAGAGCTTCTGCCTTAGGCTAGGCATGACACGTGGGCATGTGTCATTTGGTGGGAGGCAGAAACTGCCTATCAAAGGGAAACACCTGCCAGAGAAGGTTCACTGAAGCCTGAGAAAATAAAGGTCAAAGACACTGGGCTGGGCTACCGCCTTTCTCCACCATTATTCCAGGGCACAAGGCAGCTATCAGTTCATAATGCTGTGAAGGAAACTAAGAAATGCCAGGGTGGTGAGCGCTGTCCTGTCGAGATAATAAACCCTAAGGGAGGGAGTTGGAGGAGCTGGGAGGGAGGGAAAGTTGGGGCACATGGCTAAGAGCCTAGGGAGGATTTGGTGCAATAGCCCAGGGCCTTGTGTCACTCTATGTATATGACATAAAACCTGAATGTTTGTATGTGAATATATGTTTGTGCTTTTTTGTATGCATGTGTGTGAAGCATGTGCACCTGTGTGACTGGATAGAAGGAGTAAGAGGAAAAGGGGGGGAGGGGTGGAGAAAGTGTTTAAACCATGACAAGTTGATAAGTATCTGAAAAATTTAATTGCCAAAAAAGTGTTCTGAGGTTTTATTTACAGTCAACGTTTCCATACTCCAGGATATGGCATTATGATAGCTGTGAAGTTAGTTTAGTCACACAGGGGTTCTTAGCCTGGGGACTATTGATACTGACCCCCTTTTTCAAGGCTAAGGAAAGGGACTGAGTTTTAATGTAATCATTTTCTTTTGTGATCCTACGAATTCTATTTTATACATTTTAAAACAATCAAAATAGGGATGCACAGTCTTTATTGTATTGGTTAGAAATGGTAAACGTGCGCGCACGCGCGTGCACACACACACACACACACACACACACCCCAAAAAGGTTAAACATCTCTAGATCAAAACTAGCATTTGAGTAAGGTTAAATAGAATATGTTAAAATGAATTATAAAAGTTGAATCTTGCATACAGCAAGGGAAAGTGTTCTGTGCAAGTTTTGTTTTAAGAATGCAAGTAGTTAAATGCATGTAAATATGCATATTGTATATATTTACATGAATATATATTTATTGCTCAAGTGTGGAACACGATGAAATGTCAGATAGGCAGTGATCTCCAGGCTACTAGACATGAAGACAATGAGAAACAACTCGTGTTTTAAATGATAAATGAGGAGTGTGCTGAGTCTTTTATGGTTTGCACTGGAGTAGTCTGTCAGTTTAGGCACATTCTGGCCATCTTTCCAGTGAATGGGGACCATGGTCAGTAAAAGATGGCACTATCTGTCTCTGCCTTGCTAAGACCAGAGTTCATTTCAGTGTGTCTGAGACTCAAGGCTGATCCCGAGGCTACCAGTTTGCAGAAAGTGTTAGAATCAAGAGGCCCCGTTTCCTGGGTAGAGTGTCTTTCTGTTATTGCTGCCAGGAAGTATCTATCAGCTTCCATACCTAGACATAGACATCGACATCGATGCCATCACAAGCTACACCTTCTCAGGAAGGTGACAGCTAAGAAACAGAGCCACAGTGAAGCTGAGGGACGTAGAGGGTAGGGAGGTAAGATGGAAGAAGCATTCAGGCAAGGAGGAGGCCAGAGAGGAGGAGAAAAATAGCAAGGGGGTGAAACAAGTATCTAGACCTGCTGAGCTGAGGGTATAGGAAGAATCCATCACAGGAGGCTGTTAAGCTCCCGCAGGATTCACAGCATCAGGTAGAGTGGAACGGAAGGACAGGCGAGGCAGTTCATCTGGAAACCTCTGCAGATACAAATCTTGGAATGAAGACACGCTACTACCACTAGAGTCGAACAAAGCCAGGATTCAAGCTGTCGGGGACTGGACTATGGTTAGCCTACTAGTAAATTTTACCCGACTCGTGTTTACTTGGCTAATTTAGAAAATGTAAGCTCCATTAGAGCAGGTTTCTTTTCCTTCTCATTCTCTCACTCATCCTAGTGCCTTGGAGAGGCCTAAGCACACATTTGTAGAGAAATTTAAATAGTCTGCTGGGAATTGCTATTAGAAATTCTTGGAAAGAGCTGGGGAGAGAGTACAGCTGGCAAAATATTTGCCACATAAGAACCCAATTTCCATCCCTCAAATCCACATCAAAAAGCCAGGCATGATGATGCTCACATTTAATCCCAAAACTGGAGAATCAGAGACAGGTGGATTCCCATGATTCACTGATCAGCCAGTCTAGTAGAAACAGCAAGCCAGAGAGGCTCTGCCTCACAAAACAGGATGGATGGCTCCTGAGGAATGACACTCAAGGTTGACCTCTGACCCTTATACACTGGCTAACATATTCCCATATGTACATACACTGGTACAAGCACACACATACACACACACACACACACACACACACACACACATACACACACTCCCTCTCTCTCCCCCACCCACAGGAAATTACTTGAAATAGTAGCAGTACTGATAACTAAATATATGGTGATTAATAGTTAGAAATCAATTTCATGCATGTTATCTCCCTTAATCCTTACAGAGTTCTATCAAATACCATTGGTAATTTTCTTATTTTCAAGTCAAGGATGCTGGTTCTGGTGCCACTCTATGACGTATGTAGGACTCAATCAATATTCTTAGTCTGTGTTTTACATGTTGTATGTTTGATGTAAACACTTTGTAGATCTAAGGAGGCGTTTCCACAGTAGGTTCTGTTACCGCAACAAAATGCCTGAAGGAAGACAACACTTCCGCCTTATAAGGAGGAAGCTTTTTCTTTTTTCTTTCTTTTTCTTTTTTCTTTTTTCTTTTTCTTTTTTTTTTTTTTGGCTCTCAGCTTCGAAAGTCTTTGTCTGTGGTTAGCTGGTCCTGGTGCTAGAATGGGGAGCCCACAGAGAGCAACGCTGTTGCTGTTCACGTCATGATGACCAGGAACTGAAGAGAAGGGGGAGACAATCAACATCTCACAATCTCCCTCCAGAACATGCCCCAGTGCTGTAAAAGTACGCACGCCGTGAAGTTTCACTGCTTTTAAAACAAGAAGGGGCATCAGGGCTTATTTTAGATTCAAACTAAAGCAAAAGGTGTGTGTTCCAGTCTGGACCGTACAGAAAACAGAGACCCTGATGGAGTAAGGAGTGTCTCTGGAAGAGAGGTTCACTTGCATGAGCCATGAATGAGTCATGCATGAGCCATAATGGACACGGATGCTTACCTGTCAATTACCTGTCAGTTATAGGCAAGGTGGAAAGAAGGAAAGGTGAGCTAAGAATACCTGGGATTGATGCAGATCTAGTGAGACATTAGTCAATACAGAGGAAGTCCCGGAGGAAAGTTGTCTGCAGCTGATTCCCACATTAGATAGAAAGGCCTGAGCATGAGCACCCATGACTATCTGTCCTTGCTGAGTCTTCCAGACACCCCACGGCTTTGGTGTGAAAGCTGAGGGGATTCCCCCCTGCACTGGGACTAGAGACTGCAGCTAGCTGGGGTGGGTCTTTTTCTCTTCTCTTCTTTTTTCCTTCCATCCCTCCCTCCTTCCCTCCTTCCTTCCTCCTAAATTGTGTGTGTGTGTGTGTGTGTGTGTGTGTGTGTAGGGGGGTCACTAACCTGAAGGCAGGTGTTCAAGGGAGCTAAAGGCATTGAATTCCCCTGGAGCTGGAGTTCAAGGAGGTCGTAAGCTTTTTGGTTTGGGTTCTGGTAACTGAGCTTGAGTCCCCCGCTTGCGGTATGCACTCTTAACGCTGGGCCATCCCTCTAGCCCACCTAACTGCACTGATTGCAGCTGAATGGTAAATTTTCTTGAAAGGAGGGGCAAGTGACATGTTCCCACAGCAGCCCAGCGTGGTACAGTTATCTCAAGTCATGCACACTTTTGATTTAAATGGCCCAGTAGGACCTTGTTCTAGATGGCACCTTCTCATTTCCTACTTTGTGAACTGGAGAACTCCTAGGGACTAAATGCCCCAGTTTGAAGATATTAGACTCCTACCAGAAGGGTGTTAACAAAGGACAAAGGATTACATCAGGCTGAACAATTAACCTTGAACAGTCTGGTCCAGGCCAACTGTTACAAAACCCAAATACATCACCCCATTTTTCATATCCATGGCAGAGTTGGCTGATTGATCACAACATTCTTCCTTATAAGTTGTGTAGTCTGCCTCAAAATTATTCTCAACACAGTGGTCCAGACAGCCACTACCCATCTATCAATGTTGACACCTGAGATGAAACCAATTTATCTTCCTAACACTAGGTAAGCATAGGTCTTTGAGCAGGTGTGCGTGTATGCGTGTGCATGTGTGTGTATGTGTGTATGTGTGGGTGTGTCCACGTACGTGTGAGAGTGCTAGCAAAAGTTTGAGCTTGCGGGAGATGTAATGAAAATGAATACTAGACTGTTGAAAAAAAAAAAAGTAGAAGCTAGGTTACTTTTAAAAGCAGACTATACCTCTGTTTGGAACCAGAACAATTTCCCCTAGAAACAATGCTATGGAAAGGATTACACACAACATCAACCACTAGATGACTTACTCATCCATACATAGCTATCAGCGAGATGCTTTAAGACCCTAACAACCTCAATATTTATTGACCCTAATAGACAAGAGCTTACAGGTGCAGGCTTCTAATTACAAATTCTCACGACTCAGTTATTGCTTCTTTTGTAGCTGTGGAATGCTGTCTGTTATTCCAGGCTTGCCTCCAGTGCTAGAGAAATCCCGTCTCTCCCCAAGGAGCTTCCATTTACGTCTCATGAACCATTACACAATCCTGTGACTGTCCTTATTTTAAAAAGTAATGCAACTCTTTGTTTTTTTTTTTTTTTTTAATTTTCCTGTCTCTGTGATAAGAGGCACTTATATAGAGAATGTTAGGAGTGACTCCTGTATAGCTAACTGGTACACAGAGGCACTTGGGACTAAAAGACAGATGTAATTATATTCTAGAGAGAAAATGACCTCCAAATACTGCTTTTAAAAACAATCTTTATGTAGTGTTCACTTTTTGTGCATTGGTGTTTTGCCTGCATTTCTGTCTGTGTGAGGGTGTTGGATCCTCTGGAACTGGAGTTTCACTTACACTTGTGAGCTGCCATGTGGGTGCTGGGAATTGAGCCCCAATCCGCTGGAAGAGTGGCCAATGCTCTTAATTACTGGTCCATCTCTTTAGCACCCCCTCAGATACTTCCGAACGTGGATGGGAAACGTTCTCTCCTTATTCTTCTATTAATCCCTACTTTCTGATAAAAAATGAGCTAACTATAAATACATGTCTTTATGCATTTATTAGACATCATTGGACAGGGATAGATTCTAAAGAGAGAGTTTTACAAAAAGAAGTATCTATTTTGATTTTCAGTACAGCAATGTTTTAAAATCTAGGCACTGGGTAGTTTTAAGCTGAAAAGTTGTTAGTGTCTTGCTATTCTCCATGGAATTTACCAAAACAATGTATCACAAACTAAAAGAGAATTTAAAAATTAAACTAATAATGTGTTATACTTAAAATAGCAGAAACTGAAATCTTCATCCCACACTTGACAACACTCAAAATACACAACAGATTTACTACAATTTACAGGCATTCTGAATTATTTCAAGGTTTTTAAATGAGTCACATACCAAAATCAGCAGCCTTTTCATGCTACACGGTCTTTTCCATTGAACACAAAAACTTCTGACATGCTCAGTTTAGACACCAGGATCTTTAGCCACACATGCTAAACTACTAGACAGAAGTACTTCATCCTCTATACAAAAACTTAATATATTTGTCTTCTAACATTTGCTTCGTACAGCTGAAGAAAGGATTGTGAGTGTGTGTGTGTGTGTGTGTGTGTGTGTGTGTGTGTGTTTACATTTTGGGTTTGTACAAATCATACATAGCCAGGATGTATTTGAAGAAAGCACTGGTTTGAATTCAATTTTCATTCTACCTCTGACTACTGGGGAAAGCCCATGAAGCCTTTTGCAGCCACGTTTTCTTACCAGACCATAATACTAACATAAGAGTCTATTTAAAACTAGCTTTTAAGTGGAGCCATTTATTGGAACCTTCAAAATTGCCAAGTTGGTTCCCCTAAAAGTACTTCCAGGAGCAGGAGCCTGAATCGGTTTTCAAAGCTTTTACTTGTGGCTAGTGTTCTTGGTCATATATATTCTGTACCATACGTGTCTAGAGGTTATAGAATAATATTTAGCATACTGAAGATACTGAAAGTCTATTTCTTTTGGATATGTATAACAACCCCCAAGCCCCCAAACCATTCTCATTTGTCTGTAATGGGAATTTATAGAGGCGGATGATTGCCTTCTCTAGGGATTAAGCCCTCCTGGAATTAATTTGAAGCTGGCACCCATTAAGTGTCAAGATACACACCTGTCCAAAAGTTTTCCAATGTCTCCATCATCCTCTGGCTGGTGCTAGCCGTTAGCCCAGGAGTGTCACTCTGGTGTGTTGGATGGTTTGCTTTTAGTCTTTCAGAATCATTCTACTATTTGATAATTCATTCTACATTCACAGGACACACTTTCTTTCTCAACACTTTGAATTGTGTGTGTGTGCAGGGGCATGGCATGCTAGGAGAGGTCAGTGAGTCACCAACTCTTCAGTAGCCTCATTTTCTACCTTTTTTTGAGACAGAATGTCCCCTTTTGTTGTTCCCCACTGTAAATGCTACCTAGCTGGCCTGCAAGCTTCAGGGGCTTCTCCCATCTCCACGCTTATGTCATCATTGGTGTACGAGGATTACAGATAGATGCTATCACTTCTGACCTCACATGGTTCTGAGTATTTGAACTCACATCCTCACACTTGCATTGGAAGCCAATGTGCACTCACTAAGCTATCTCACCAGCGTTTCATTTTCATCTTTAAAAGCTTTGTTTTCCATGGTTACCTTGCATTCAACAAGGACTCCATGGTTACCTTGCATTCAACAAGGACTTTTAACTTCTTACCACTCTTGGACTTCATTATTGGACCTAGTGAGATTAATGATGCTTAGAAAAATGTTCTCAAACAAGGGCTTCGAAGGCTAGGAATTGATGGTGAACAGTAGTACAAAAAAACAGTAATATGTGATCCAGCATCATTGCTGGTCCATGTAATGTTTTCTCACGGATAGATTCAGTTTTATTTAAAGACAATGGATTCAATTTTAAAGACATTGATCCATAGAGTAACGTTGGTAAACAGAATGACATATGTAACCAATCTTCTTTCTTCACAGGTTTATTGTTGGGTTAAAGTGAATGCTATCCAAACTGTGAAGTGATATTGAAATCTTTCCACAGTCTCACACTGAGGCACAATAATATAGATCTTTGCTGTGTAGAGCAGAACTGTCAACTCTAAGTTGGATTTCCTCGAAGATGGGACAGGTCCTGACTCATAGGCGTGTGGCCTCACTCACAGCAGGCGGGAAAGCAAAATTCCTATTAGGGATAGCTTAAATGGGAACACATTTCATTTTGCAGCAAACACCTTCTAGAACTTGCTTAATAGAGGGCACCTTGGCAGTCAATCACTCCACAAGAGTTTCAAATTGGATCAGGAAAAAGGACACAGGTTAAGGTTGGGATTAGAGGTTGTGTATTACATCTCCAAGTGCCTATATAATTACACTGTGGTGATTTTTAGTTGAAAGCTTGTACATCATAAATAGAGGACTCGTTTACTGGTCCTTTTGAAGCATGGTGGGAATGAGGGGACACACGGGTGCTGGCACATGCTCCTGTCAAGCAGAGGATAGCGAATTTTTATGCTGAGCTTCCAGTCACACAAGTGCTACAACACGGAAGGGTCCAAGAGACCATCTGAAGGACATCTGAACGGGAAAATATCCAGGCAAACTTGCCTCACCACACAACAACTGTAGACACTCCATCAGATTTTTAAAAGCCATTTCCCCTTTACACTTCACTTCTACTAGGGAAGCCTAGCTGAGTATTTTCCCTGCTGAGTGGGAGGGTAAGGAAGAGCTCAAGATTGGTGCAGGCTTTAGGCAAAACCTTAATGTAGGTTGCAGCCTGTGTGTGTTGTTTCAGTGCTTTGGCCTGTCTGCACCACTAGGC
>JADRCD010224545.1:0-29030 GCA_019843815.1 Montemys delectorum | reverse complement strand
TTCCCCAACTCCTCCCAGAGACACCCCCTTTAATACCTGCCATACCTTTCGATTTTTTTTATTTTATGATATTCTTTAAAATTTATAAAATTTTGTGCAATAAAAATGAGTATTATAAAAGTTATTTGATATAAAACAACAATCAATTGAACAGTCTTATGTAGATGCTTGTCTTCAGCAATACTGAAAATACATACATTTTTCTCAATATAAATTTTAAATAATTCCAAACATATTAACTGTATAATATTTTAAAATAATATATCAGTATTAGGTTTTTTGTTAAATGAACATAAATAGATAAAGTCTTTTGATTGTTTGTTTGTTTTGTTTTTAGTAGTTTTACTCTTACTGTGGTACAAACCCAAAATAAGTACAATTTTTAGACATTGGAGTTCATTGTAATAAGGCTGTACTTCAATGATCCTCAAATCACCAAAGGATTTTACCTCCACTGTAGCTAAGCTAAGAGTTAATAGTTCTGCTCTGCCAAGGAATGAATTGTAGGCACGATTTTTGGATACAGATTTCCTGCTATGGGCAAAGCTATTTGACTTGAGCAATTGTCTTCATTCTCAGCCCACAGGGAGCAGATTATACTCATGTAAGAAATGATGAGTCTATTCAGATGGTCTTTCCATGATGTCATTTATCAACTGTTTCAATGAGCAATGGTTCTGCTTTGAGAGTGGCACAGACATTAGGTAAGGGTAAGAATCTTGTTCATTGACTGTGATGATTTTGAAAAGCATTCGTCTCACAGAAAGAGTAACTTATAAATTCCTCTTCTTCAAACTCGATACAATAATTATAAATATCAAGCAAAGCATTTGGTCTCAGTCTTTGTTGTTCTCTCACAAGCTACCTCTAAGTTAATTGTCTACATTTCTTTTGGTGGTATAACTAATTTTGAAATATGTAAGCTATTCTGAAAACCATAGTATAGTGTAAAAACATCAAAAAAACAATTCTACTAATAGAGAGGCTGAGATAGGGGAAGCATGATTTCAAGACCCTTATGTGGTACACAGCAAGACACTATCAGGTACAAACAAGCAGAAAGTGTATATGGATTGTACAATATTGGACCTATTTCTCCAATTACCAAATTAGAGAAACCACTGGGTGGCAACCAACAAACTTATAATTTCTCATAGGTTTGAATTTCAATCAATTAGGATATGTTGGTAATATTAATTTTCATATTAAGAGATATTAAGGAAAAGTGATTATTACTACCTGTTATTTTTGTTATTAGAGGTGGAATTAGGTTTGCTTGGGTTTGTTGAAAGATTACTTTCTTGCTTCTTCTGGGGTGTAGTTTTGCTCCTTATATTGGTGTTTTCCATCTATTATCCTTTGTAGGGCTGGATTTGTGGAAAGATATTGTGTAAGTTTGGTTTTATCATGGAATATCTTGTTTTCTCCATCTATGGTAATTGAGAGTTTTGCTGGGTAGAGTAGCCTGGGCTGGCATTTGTGTTCTCTTAGGGTCTGTATGACATCTGCCCAGGATCTTCTAGCTTTCATAGTCTCTGGTGAGAAGTCTGGTGTAATTCTGATAGGCCTGTCTTTATATGTTACTTGTTGACCTTTTTCCCTTACTGCTTTTAAAATTCTTTCTTTGTTTAGTGCATTTGGTGTTTTGATTATTATGTGACGGGAGGAATTTCTTTTCTGGTCCAGTCTATTGGAGTTCTATAAGCTTCTTGTATGTTCGAGGCAGGGCATCTCTTTCTTTAGGTTAGGGAAGTTGTCTTCTATAACTTTGTTGAAGATATTTACTAACCCTTTAAGTTGGGAATCTCACTCTATTCTATACCTATTATCCTTAGTCTTGGATATTGGTCTTCTCATTGTGTCCTGGATTTCCTAGATGTTTTGGGTTAGGAACTTTTTGCTTTTTGCATTTTCTTTGACTGTTATGTCAATGTTTTCTATAGTATCTTCTCACCTGAGATTCTCTCTTCTATTTTTTATATTCTGTTGGTGATTTTAAAATCTTAGATGTCTATGACTCCTGATCTCTTTCCTAGGTTTTCTAACTCCAGGGTTGTCTCTCTTTGTGATTTCTTTATTGTTTCTAGTTCCATTTTTAGATCCTGGATGGTTTTGTCCATTTCCCTCTCCTGTTTGATAGTGTTTTCCTGTAATTCTTTAAGGGATTTTGTGTTTCCTCTTTAAGGGCTTCTAGCTGTTTACCTGTGTTCTCCTGTATTTCTTTCAAGGAGTTATTTATGCCCTTCTTAAAGTCCTCTATCATCATCATGAGAAACAATTTTAGATCTCAATCTTGCTTTTCCGGTGTGATGGTGTGTCTAGGACTTACTTATGGTGGGAGAATTGGGTTCTGATGATGCCAAGTAACCTTGGTTTCTGTTGCTTATGTTCTTATGTTTGCCTCCCACCATCTGGTTATCTCTAGTGCTATCTGCCCTGGCTATATCTGACTGGAGCCTGTCCTCATGTGATCCTGGTTGTGTTAGAACTCCTCAGAGTCAAGCTGTCTCTGTAATACTGGCCTGGTTAGAATGCCTGGGCATAGAGCTTCCTCTGGGTATTGTGGGACTCGCCAGTGAGATTGTGCCCAAGGTCTGCTCAGGGCACCAGCCCAGACAGATTGGAAGGAACCTGTGCCACTGTACTGGCAGAGCCCCGCTGATCCCAGTTACTCCCAGTGCTGGGACAGATGTGCTCTCCTCACCTCCTCACCTCTGATCCTGGGCATGTTAGAGCACCTAAAATTACACATTCGCTAAGCCATTTTTATTCAAACCACCACAGGCTGAATAAGGAACCATATAGTTTATACTCCTCTAGGTTTCTGTGAATATTAGATAAGCAAGTTTTCATAAGCCAACTCACAAATTGGCTGGCTTATTGCACACATGTCAGCACCTCTGTCCTGCTATGTCCTAGTTTTCCTTTATCTTGAAATCTTTGTGAATAAATCTCATAGGAGAAACACTCAGTATATGACTTTCAAGGAGCAGAAGAAGCTCTTACAAGGTCAGGACTGGGTCTTGTGAATGCTGGAAGGACCATCCATCCCCACACAATTTCATAAAGGCCGCTATACCCAGTACCAATTTAGAAGCTTGTCTAAGAAGCCAAGCTCTTAAGTATGGAGACAAAAACTATACTTTGGGAGGATCAAATCCCTCTAAGCCCCCCAAATTGTATTTTTAAAATGTTAAATGTCTATATTTTATTATTTAATCACATACAATAATATTGTAAGTATGTAGGATTGGATGTGTCTCAAAGGTCTTTTCTGTTGGTGTGTATTACCAGGATGAGAATAATTTACCAAAGAATCAGAGATTAAATGAGAAAAAAATTATCCCATGTTTCTCTTTCTCAGAAAGTAAGTCTTTACTTACTTAGTGTCTCATTATT
The DNA here is from genome assembly GCA_019843815.1 of Montemys delectorum. Taxonomy (NCBI): domain Eukaryota; kingdom Metazoa; phylum Chordata; class Mammalia; order Rodentia; family Muridae; genus Montemys; species Montemys delectorum. The sequence goes on along the minus strand of JADRCD010224545.1, from coordinate 25,631 downwards.
TTATGGTTTTACAATATATAATCAAAGCAAAAAATGACTTTTAAAATAATTAAATTACATTAAACCCAAATAAGTCACTAAGTGGAAAAAAACACTAAAATAAAGAGAAGAGAACACATATAAATAGACCACACACTTATAGAAACATATATAATACATATGAATGCTCAATACTTAATACAAAGTTTATTTTTGTATTCTTTTGTACAAGGATCAAACTCTGATCACTGACTTTGTCCTGATTCTGAATGAGTGTGCTACTTTCAGATTAGCCAAAGGTTCACTGAACAAAGGAATCTAGTTTTCTTCATCTTGAATTTGAGCTTAACCAGAAGAATGTGGGTCATCTGTGACTGTCAGAAGAGCCTGGGAATCATCTCTTAGCAGCTTTTTCCAGGGAAGATGGCTACTATGTCAGAAGTTCTACTGGGCTATGTCCCTCATAGTGGAAAGTGTATGAGGCATACCCATTAGCAGACCCATTCAGACCCAGCCATCTTGCCATCTCCATTAAAGTTCCAGAGAGGTGAAGACAACTTATAGTCCATGAAGACCAGACCATGTACCAGTTGAAAGAAACTGAGTGATCTTAGCCAACTTTACACTGAACAGAAGAAGCCATAATGAAATTACCATATCTCTGCCATCAGCTCCCGTTAATGTGCTCACTCGGGACGGCGTTTAATCCTTACACAAATAAACTTGACACTGAGGATGCTAGAAAAATACATTTGTGAACCTGCTAGTCTATTAACTCCCTACACACACTACATTCATGCAAAAGCATTTAGTAGAAGTTAGTCTTTACACCTATGATAGTGTTCCTCTTAGAACTCATAAGTTGTTAAATCAAAAGCCCAGGTGTGGGATGGTTTACCTTGAGTTGCTAGTCAGTGCCTTAGAAACCTCCAAAACAATATAAACCATTGCTGTTGCTCTCATTGCTGACTAGTTGGTTGCAGAACATGGAGAAATCAACTTAGCACTAACAAGGAAGTTTCCTTCTTGCTAACTAGACAATGAGGTAATCTACAGAAGGTGCTATGTAGGCTGCTGTGAAGGAGAAGTCATAAAAAGTTTTATCCAGTTGGGCAGTGGTGGCACACGCCTTTAATCCCAGCCCTTGGAGGCAGAGGCACGTTCGAGGCCAGCCTGGTCTATAGCCAGGGCTAAACAGAGAAACCCTGGCTTGAAAAAACCAAAAATAAAAAAAAATGTTTCGTCCAGTCACATGCCACATGAGCTATAATAACTGGAGTGGCAAGACGAGCCCATGAGTACAATAGGATCAGGAACTCTACCAGGATAACCAATGGCTTTCTGATTGAACTCAAGGCTTGCTTCTTAACTGCTTCATATATGTGGACAAGAATTCATGGCCACCAGATAGGTCAAATGCTCCAGAGGTGAAGGTACTATGATTTTTTTTGCCAAATTGACAAAGTATCAAATTTGTCTCTTTATTGTTATCTGTATATCTATAGGTTAGTGCTGCTGTAAGACCATTTCAGAAATGTTTCCTTGTGCAGTGACAGTGATTAATACAGAAAATAGAGACTGATCAAAGTGTAGAGGGTAACTGTCAATGGAGAGCTCAGGCCACTAATGGGATATTTCTATTAGCACCTCACCCCCTTCCTAAGGTTTGGCATTCATCAAGGATGAAGGGCTAAAAAGACTGTACAAGACTCTCCCCCCCCACTTTCTCCAATATACTTATGGATCAGCTCTAAGCTCTGAGCTTCAGTTCCCATGATAAGCTTGCCTGTTCTTGGCCATTCTTCCCCCACTATGATGATTACTGACTCACCCTCTGGAGCCGTAAGTAAGCCTGAAATAAATGTTTACTTTTATAAGTTGCCTAAGTCACAGTGTCTTTTCACAGTAATAGAATAGTAACTAAGACAGAGGGGCATGAGTTCACAAGGCTCCATCTACATCTGAGGAGCTACTGATAGTTGATAACTTCTGAGAGAGAGAAACTCAGACTTCTTTATGCGACTGGCTCCTAGAAGGTCAATCATGCAGTAGTGGATGGCTCCACACCCATGCATGGGCTTCTGCGCACAACTTGCACTCAGTCCATATAAAACTTTAAAAGGAAAGAACAAGGCTGGGTTGTGGGATGAGTGGGGTGAATCTTGATCGAGTTATGAAATTAGTATGATCAAAATGCATTCTTTGAGTCTATGAAATTCTCAAACAATAGAAATATTACATTTTATAAAATACAACCTGGTTCAAATGGACATGGTATGGACTCATATGAAACATATTATTTTATTTATTATGCTTACTGTGGGTATAATATTCATATACTTAATATATGTATACTAATACCTTTAAGTGAGGCTATTCTGATTCCATTGAGAATGTTATATACTTTACTACTGTATTTCTTTGTAAACTCAGAGCAATTTTTATTTTTAAACACAAGTGAATTCAGAATCTTCAAGTGAAGGATTGAGATTCTAGACTATTCATTAATTGTGTCATCTCAAAAGTCAGGTTCTTGGATTTAATTGTCCACTCTGTCACTTACCGATGTATGACCATATATAGAATTTTTATTTATAAATTGATTTTGTACTCTGGGTATAGAAGATATAATGACATCTGTCTTTTGGGGCTGTGGTGAGTGACTTATCTAGTTCAGTTTAGAAATCTAGGTAAGTGGTTAAGAACTTATTTCTATCACTATTTACTATTCTTTTCCAAGGTCTAGGTAGTAGTGAGGTCATAAATCACATAATAATGTCTAGAGAGAAGTATTTCTTAATTTTGTATTTGTCCTTCAATAACTTTGCGAAGTTGCTCCTTTTCTCATCTAGACAACTTTCTTGCTGGATACTACATATGAGATATACTTGTGGAGCACCAATCAATACTATTAACTTTCACCTGCCTTTGCCTAGCTCTTAATTTCTGTTAGGGAGAAGTGTTCATATTCAAATGTCTTTTCTGTGTCAATATATTTTTATTGTTCATGTTACCATGTCACTCACATAAGGCCATTTTCATAAAAAAAATGTGTTTTGAAAACATAACTCCATGTTTCTCTCTACCCATCCGTCCTCTCCTGATAGTCTCCTGATTCCCTGAGCACTTTTACATTTTCTTTCATGCCATACATGTGTACATGACTTTAGGTAGCTATATAAATCTAGAAACCACAAAGGAAAGGGAAGCTGCTTCTGGGCATTTACTCAAAAGGCCTCTAGTCAATATATCAGGGAAATACTTGCATATAAGTATTTATTATAACACTATTTACACATTGTAAATTATGCAACTAACCTACTTTTCTGCAATATGCAAATCTTTTCTGCCAACAATTACTCATAAGAAATATAAGGCTGTAGGAACTGGTAGTTACTGAGCCTCTCCATCTCCCTGGACACTTCCCACTGCTGCTCCTGTTCCTCTGTACTAACACCAGATTGGGATACTTTTCTCACCCAGGTTTGTTTCTAATCAGAAGCAAATGTCCTCCCTGTTTTGACATAGCAATCAAACTAGCAATGTTATGTAATTACTTTCCCCAGGACTTTATTTGCTCTTACATTATTTAAAAAAAAAATTTCTAAGTATTCCTGAAGTAGGTGCTTCTAGTCTCAATCATCTCATGTTCAATCATCTCATGTTGTTGACTTGGAATGATGGTTTCAAGCCCACAGCAATAGCAGAACATTGGTACTCACTGAAGAATAAATTGTGTGGCACTCTTTCAAACATGCTTTTTCAGGCGTAATGAGGGTGAGTCCCAGCTTTCACCAGTTGTCAGTTTCTCCTCCACTATTCCTCCAAGCCTTCCTCTCACCTTATTTCTCCTCCTTTGTTTCCCTTCAAACAAAATAACAGGATTCCCAGGGATATCCACTGAACATAGACTAACAAGTTACAATGAGACCATCACAAATACTCATAGCAAGGCCGGACCAGGCAACCCAGTAGGAGGATGGGTCTAACCTAGGACCCCTGCAAATACATTAGGGTGATATGTCTTGGTGTTCTTGTGGGACTCCTAACAGTGGGGGTGAAGGGTGTCTCTAATGCTTTTGTATTTTTCTTTCTTTAAACTCTTAGCATCCACTGTGAGGAGATGCAGCAAATATGTTTTAAGGTTCCTATGCATAACTGAGAAGAGTTTTCCAGGTTTATTATCATTTTACAAATAAAATGATGCTTCTGTAGACATTTCTCTTAAATAGATATTTCCATTTTTCTGCATAAAGGGTAACTCTAACATTCAGTGATAGAGGTAAATAAATTTATTTCATTTGCCAATAATTTTTCAGGTCTGAAACTTGATGGATCTCAGCTACTTGGTTCATCTATGCTTACATCATAGTTCAGGATGTGTTCTAAGGCTCTATCACATTTAGATGGCAGGCTAACTATCCAAATGCCCCCCCCCCCACACACACATATCTACACTTAGCTTAGGATGTTGTTCAGAACCAGGAATGTGGAATGGTCTCCATTGCTTGATGAATCAGATGAGCCACAGTCAGAAGTGTGGAGTCAGGTACATGAGTCTCTAAAAGGAGTGGAATATAAATATAGTCAGGGGAGATAAAGTTTGGGCAAGCTTTTCCAAATAATTCTTTTGTTAATAGAAAATGAGAATCATTGTAAAGCATAACTAGGGAACATTAATGTAATTAGTCTATCACTAAAAATACTATGTTTACAAGTTTTGAACATTTTATGATTCTCTACATCCAACACAAAATATGAACATAAAAATAAAAAAAGAATCCTGTGTGAAGAGAAGAATATTCAGAAATATACATCAGCATCTTTAAATCTAAACCAGAATTTAAGTCCAAACCAGAAGGAATTGAATAAAAGTGTATTTACTAAGCTTCATTCCGATAAAAGGAGAGTTTTGATCCCAGCCGTGGGTGTATGAAGAAGGCCAGTCCTTTCCTGGAAATCTTCAGATGACTCAGCTTCACAGGAAGTCTTTCAGGGAAGGAATGACTGAGCCATGGAGGAAACAATGCCACCCGAGTATAGGGAAGCAGTCCATACAGCAGTTTCCCCTGTCAAACACTCCGTGTACACACTGAAATCACTAAAAGAAGAGGCTAAACTGTGCGTGTGACCCAGAAAGCCTTCGTGATGTGCTGAGGACATAGGTTGAATGTAACAATACGGATACAAATTCCTCTCTGTTGTCTTGCTGTCTCTCAAGAGCAAGCCCACGCAACACTGAATGACGTCACACTGGACAACGGCACAGTGAGTGGGATCAGGTATTTTCCAGAATGTACTGTAGATGCTGCTCCTGGAACCAACCACAATGCCCTATTTTATAACAACATATGAGAACTGCCTGAACCAAACGTATTTAAAAAAAAAAGAAAACAAAAAAAAAGGGGGGGAATGTTGGTTTTCAGTATTTCCACTACTGGAGATTTCCAGTGTGCTTGGGTACACTGGGGCGCTGGGACCAGGAGATTCCTGCTGATGCCTCTTAGAGATGCTGGAGTGAGTTCTTCCTCTGACATTTTTTTTTCATTGCTCTCCACTCCATGCTTTTGCGAGGTTCCACAATTCTCAGTAACTCCGTCATCACTCTCGGTAGAAATGACAAAATTGCAAGTAGCTTCTTTAGTCATCATCATACTGAGCTGCTTCAGCGTCTTCATAAAACCTGCTTCTTTTCTGACAGAAAATAGGACGGTTCCCAGGAGAGCACTAAACACTCATTTGAGATGTCTGAGATTTAACACCAAGAGAAAGAATGAGCCATTGGTTGTCAAGCAGCAAATAAGAACCCTGTCACATGCCAGTCTTGATCACAGCATATAAGCATGCTAACGTTGAACCGAGCACAGTAATAACACCACCGACATACCGTCACTTGAGATTTGTGGCACTATTCTAAGCTCACCTCTCCAAAGCCCTGGGAAGGGAGACAACCTTGCTGCTCTTTGTCAGCCACGTCCACCAACAGTTCTTTATCCCAGCAGACACAGAGAGCAATCTTTCCTTTATCCTTTTAAGTTTTTCCCCATAGGTCAGTAACTTTTACAAATGATGTTTAGATGAGAAATTAGGGGTGATAGTAACTTTAACTACATACATCTTTAATCCAGACCACAACAAAATAATACATTTAGACAACATTGACACACAAAATCCTTCTCCCATAACCAGGCCCTAATTCAAGAGTCCTCTATTAGTAACTCACCAACAGTCACTGGACTATTGCTTAATTTATTAAAACTGATAACATTTAAATATCACATAGTTAGAAATGAAACTTATTAGTAGCCCACCATTTCCTTTACCAATGACAATAGCTGCTTTTAAACAATCACTCCAGGTTGGGGAGATGCTCAATTATTAAAGTCTTTACTTCAGCACCATATAAGAAGCCAAGGGTGGGGAAATGGATGGATCTGGAGAATATCATCCTGAGTGAGGTAACCCAATCACAAAAGAACACACATGGTATACACTGTCTGATAAATGGATATTAGTCCAGAAGATATGAATACAAAAAGTACAATCCACAAACCACAAAAAACTCAAGAAGAAGACCAAAGTGTGGACACTTCATTCCTTCTTAAAAGGGGGAACAAAATACCCATGGAAGGATTTGCAGAGACTAACTATGGAGCAGAGACTGAAGAAAGGACAATCCAGAGACTGCTACACCTGGGAATCCTTCCCATATTCAATCATCAAATCCAGACACTATTGTGGATGCAAGCAAGTGCTGGCTGACAGGAGCCTGATATAGCTGTCTCCTGAGAGGCTCTGACAGTGCCGGACTAATACAGAAGTAGAGGCTCACAGCCATTCATTGGACTGAGCACAGGGTCCCCAATTAAGGAGTTAGAGAAAGGACTCAAGGAGCTGGAGACGAACAACAATATGAACTAACTAGTACCCTCAGAGCTCCCAGGGACTAAACCACCAAACAAAGAGTACACATGGTAGGACTCATGGCTCCAGCTCCATATGTAGCAGAGGATGGCTTTGTCAGTCATCAAGGGAGGAGAGACCCTTGGCCCTGTGAAGGTTCAATGCCCTAGTGTAGGGGGATGCCAGGGTCAGGAAGTGGGAGAGGGTGGGTTGATGAGCAGGGGGAGGGGGGAGGGAACAGGGTTTTTTGTTTTTGTTTTTATTTTATTTTATTTTCAGAGGGAAAACTGGGAAAGGAGATATCATATGATATGTAAATAAAGAAAATAATCTAATAAAAATAAGTTAAAAAAAAGAAGAAGCTAAGGGTGATGACATGTGCCTGTAATTCTCGCTCTGGAAAAGGATAAAGAAGTAAATTCCTGGGGTTTATTGGTTAACTCAAATCAGTGTGATTCTGGTACAGTGAAAGAACCTGTCATAAAGTATCAGGTGGATAAAAACGAAGAAAACACTCAACATTGACCTCTGAGCACTACAGATACACACTTGCATGTGCACTGGTACATAGATACATGAGTGTGCACTCGAGCACACACATGTATGTACAAACACAGAGTCACCTGCTTAATGGCTGAGGACCATTTGTTCTTCTGGCTTAGAAACCATGTTTTGCATGTGCTCATTAACACCTTTGGTTAACAAGCTTGCTTGTCAAGTCCTTATTTAAATCTCTCTACCAATGGCAACAACAAGCATTTGGAACGTATTTTAATGTCCTGCATGAGTCAGAGATGTGGAAGAATCTTAAAATCACCATAAGAAATAGCAAAGGAGGAAGGAAAATTCTAGCAATCACTCTATCACTCACACTCTGGAATAGAACTTTCCCAAGAGCTTCCATCTGCTCCTTCCTTACAGATAGTCTCCTCTTCCCTCATTGTTACTTGCTTCTGTTAACAGTTCACGACCTACTCCATCAACCTTACATTTCCTCAAGCTATTTCCAGTTTAAAGTATTTGCCTTCCTAGTATAGTTATCTCGAGTGGCTCTGCCAGAGCCTGACCAATAAAGATGCAGATGTATGCAGCCAACCGTTGGATTGAGCACAGGGTCCCCAATGGAGTTCTCAAAGACTGAAGGAGCTGAAGGGGTTTGCAACCCCATAGGAAGAACAACAATATCAATCAACCAGACCCCCCCAAAGCTCCCAGGGACTAAACCACCAACCACAGAGTACACATGGCGGGGGGGACCCATGACTCCAGCTGGATATGCAGCAAAGGGTGGCCTTATCTTGCATCAATGGGAGGGGAGCACCTTGTTCCCATGGAGGCTTGATGACCCAGGATAGAGGAATGCTAAGTGCTGAGGCAGGAGTGGGTGGGCAGGTAGAGGAGCACCCTCATAGAGGCATGGAGTGGGGGGATGGGATAGGGGTTTTGTGGAGGGGAAACTGGGAAAGGGATATCATTTGAAATGTAAATAAATAAAATAACCAATAAAAATATGAAAAAAGAAAATCATTCATGCCTTTATATTAAAATATGTTTTCAATTAAAAATAAAATATTGCCTTCTACAGCTGCTATGGAAATGGTACACTTATCTCACAGCTCTATAGCATGAAGCCCAAAAAGTTGCTTGGGTGCTACAAGGCTCATTTCTAGAGAGAACTGCCTTTCTGGACTTCTCCAGGTTCTAAAGACTTTGCAAATACTTTTCTCTTGGCACCTTTACAACCTTCAGTGTCAATAACATTGTATTTGGGTAATCATTGCTCCAAAGATTCTGGCTATGGCTGGGAAAGTTCTCAACTTTTAAAGGTCTCTATATTAAGTTAGGCTCACTGGATAACCCCTGCAAGATACATCAAGGTCTCTTACATACTCCCGCCAAGTCTTTACTGCTTAGAAAAGCAACATGCTTGAGTATTCTGCAGCTGAAATAAGAGCCACTTTGAGGTTCATTATATTACCCATGACTCCTGAAGAGTCCTTTTATCCCTTAACTGCCTTGTAGAATATTAGATTGGTATTCACACAAAATCCTTCATTTCCAGCCCCTACTCCCCATCACTCATCAAAGGCAGGTTTTTGTTTGGAAGGTAAGCTTCCGCCTTTCATCCACATTTGTTTTGGAGTTCATTGATAATAAAGATTTGTGTGCAGAGATTGCTGAAGAATTTACAGGCAGGTATAGCAGTTTAGAGCCCACAGAGAGCTCTATGAGATGGTCCTTCACGATGCCTTTCAAATGAGGTCTTTATGTGGGGATGCCTACCACTTCTCATAATACCACTTCTTGGGGGAGTGGTCATGACTTCAAGACAGATGCAAAAAATAAATAAATAAATAAATAAATAAATCACTGGCAGCATGCAGAAACCAAACCTCAAACCTACATGCTTGGAGGAAGTGGTGCTTTAAAACATTCTGGAGGTGAAGGCTGGCAGTAAGGTCAATGGCAAAAGACTGTGACAAGGAAATGAGATGAAAGGTTTACAAGGCAATGAAGGTAGAATAGAATGGTATTTCCTACCCCAACCATGTCTTGATGTATACACAAGCCCTGTGAGAACTTAAATGTAACCACCTGGAAACAGATGGGATGGATGACCTTGCTACTACCCTCTCCCTGGGCTTTCTGATGACTTTGACTTTAGTCTAACGAGTCTGGTACTCGTGAGCATGTCTTTTCTGCCATGTCATCACAAGTTCACACTTCATATAGAAATATCACAGCTCAGTCATCATATACATACAAGCATAGATATTCAATGTGTATAACACATCCATAGAAATCTTTGTAAAATGCTCATTCAGAGTAAGACATTTTTGAGGTGAAAGTCTAATATGACATAGCTTTTTGGTTCTTAAGGAAAAGAGTTAGTTCCTTAGTAGCCATTAAAATTAGAAATAATGCATACAATTTCTTGTGTAAGTCTGGAAGTTTTAATAATTAAAGATGTGGGAATGAGGCGAATTGCCCTTAACCTGGCCTAAGACAGAGCTCCTAAATCACCCCTCCTTCTGGGAAGGAATTAGCATTCCTGATAAACCGGCCAGCCAGAGGTTCATAGATAAACTTCTAATGGTGTTAAGACCTCTGCTGGGAAAGCAGTTTTCATCCACTCAATTCAGTGACAGTCACTCAGTGACCTTTAGCCAGATACTCTTCTTTCTGTTTATACTTTTAAAGGGATAGAGAATAATATATACATATATATATATATATATATATATGCATATGTGTGTGTGTAAATATTCATGCAGACCTATATGCATGCATATTATGTAAGAGACTCAAATTGTCCAATTTATGATCTTTTCTTTTGCAAACTTTTAATAACATTTGGTCAGTATACCTAATTTTATTTTTACAAAACAAGAACCTTTTTTATAAACTTCCTTTAAATATTTTAAAGTATAGGTACAGATTTTTAAAACTCACTTAATGAGCTGAAAGAGTTTGCAACCCCATAGGAAGAACAACAATATCAAACAACCATAACTTCCAGGGTCTAAAACACCAACCAAGGAGTATCCATGGAGAGACCCATGGCTCCAGCTGTATATGTAGCAGAGGATGGCCTTGTCGGGCATCAATGGGAGAAGAGGCTCTTGATCCCATGCCCCAGTGTACGGGAATGCAAGGTCAGGGAGGCAGGAGTGGGTGGGTGGGTGGAGGCATACCCTCATAGGAGCAGGAGGAGAGGGGATGGGATAGGGGGTTTCTAGAGGGGAAATTGGGAAAGGGGATAATATTTGAAATGTAAATAAATAAAATATCCAATAAAAAAAGAAAGAAACTAACTTAACTTATTAAATATATTGTCACAAAGATTTTCTGGGTACTACATAATTATTATAAAACATACTAATTTAATATGTAAAACAGAACAACATCAACAAATGCTATAGTACTAATGTAAACTAAAATTTTAGTCCTGATCTCAAGTTCAGACAATACTGTAGTTGTACATTGTTTGGTGTAAGTACAGGCCTGACCTAATATTCTAAAGCATTAAACACACATTAGGTATTTAAAACAATGATCATGCACAGTTCACTAGTGGGCAATATTAGTATATTAATATTATTTTAGTTCTCCTAACCTTCTTTTGAGGCATCGTCTCGTTATGTCTGAACCTGAACTTAGATTTCTCCAACATCAGCCTCTCCAGTGCCCAGACTGCAAGTGGGGGCTGCCAAACCCCGATTCTTTCAGGGTTGGGATTTGTATCTAAATCTTTGAAACAATTAAAAAGAAGAGTTACACGTAAGAATGTAACAGTTCCCAAGTTTTCTTCCCAAGATACTGGTTGCTTTTCGGCCTTTTGGATCTTAAAGAGTTGATTGGATCTCATGTCTGTACTTAGTATCTGACAGAACCCCTCATTTAAAAAACATTGTCAGATCGTGAAAATGAAAAAAAAAATAAATAAAAAGCATTGTTATTTGGATCCTTTTCTTAGGAATAATTATATTTTCCCCAAATTGTCTGGAAGCAATACTATCCAATATTTTGTTTTAACCACAAAATATTATTCAACCCATGACTACATTGTGAGCCCTTAATTCAATGTTTATAAAATTTGTGTGCAGCAGAGAGATTATTTTTATTTAGCACGCCAACCACTCTCTCTGTTGAGTCTTGTTGTAGGTCAGAAACTGTGTAAGGGCCATCATCCATTATACCATGAGCCAACACTTGTGACAGGTAATAGAAATCTCACTTCATAGCCAGAGTTCCAAAGCATAAGAGATATGTCCAGGGGTAAGCTTCAGCTACTGATGGAGTTGAAATTCAAAGGCAGGCTGTAGCAGTACATGGCTGGCTCTTAACCCCTTTCTGTATGAGCAATGGCTTAATAAAGAAGGAATCTTACACCCTAAGTGCTCCAGGCAAACAGGAAAGCAGAGATCAGTCTAAGCTGCCACATACACATCCTCATGGAGAGAGAGGTGGCCCACCATTCGTTTCCCCATCCCTTAAAAAAACATGTCTCATGCTCAGAAATAGCCTTTTATTGTTATTTGCTGCTCCACTCTTGTAGGACTCATATGCTAGACTCTTTGAAGCCAGGGCATGTGATTGAATTGTTGGTTGCTTCTGGGAGACATCCAATATCTCACTATACACGGAATTGGCATTAACAAAATTACTTTTATGTTAACGTGGCAAGCAGGTTTGTGCCATTTAGTACTCACATACAAGTGGTGTTCTATAGAGGGAGAAAAATAAAACCTTTAAAACTGATGTGTTGAGTGATCTTAGTTCTGCCACACAATGGAAAACTTTTGGCTCCACATAGCATCGGGCATTAGCTCTTCCATTTACTAGGCCTTCAGCCCACTTTATTATTCAAGTCTTTCAGTAACCCAGCAAGAGAGGCCATATTGCCACCATCTATTACTGTTGTTGTAACACTAAAGAAATTAAAGGGCTTGTCAAAGGGGGGAAAAAAAGATCAAATCAGTACCAGGACAGACTTTGGAGCCTAATGTGTCTGATTTCGCTAATAAAAGGAGGCCTTCCCTTGATCATGAAGTACAGAAGGCTACTCACTATTAAAATTATTTCTTACGATCTGCTGTGTATTTTCAGTAGGTCCCTTTAACAAAGTTCCTAGAGCCTCCTTCGAGTTAAATTAAGGGTAATAGTCTCATCCTGTAGTAAAGATTTTGGAAAATTAGAATGTGCGTTGATTTCAGCACAACGCATCCTACTTTTAATGTGCGCGCCTTCAAACTCCACAGATCTACAGAAGGGCTTTGCTTCCATACCATTCTCCATGTGTTCCCAGAGCTCCCAGGGACTAAAGCACAAACCAAAGTGTAAATATGGAGTGACCCTGGATCTAGCTGCTTATGTAACAAAAGATGGCCTTGTTGGGCATCAATGGAAGGAGAGTCCCTTGGTCCTGTGGAGACTCGATGCCGCAACATAGGCGAATTCTAGGTGAGGTGGGAGTGGGTGGGTGGCTGGCTGCGGGAGCTCCTTTATACAAGCAGAAAAATGGGGATGGGATAGGGATTTTGCAGAGAGGAAACCGGGAAGAGGGATAACATTTGAAATGTAAATAAATAAAAAACCAATAAAAATAAATTTAAAAAGAGAACAACAACAACAAAACTCAAAACAGAACCCACTGTCTTCTCCACACCTTAAATAAAGCTTGTCCCTCTTTGCCATTCTTTCATTTTTCACCCCATTGTCTATCTGCTACCTAACACATAGAACATATAATTACTTGTTAACAAACCTCCCTTCAAGAACCCAAGTCAACCAATTATTACATGGCGTTGTTTTTTTTTTTTTAATCTCACAGAGACAAAATTTGATTCATTTTTCTCCATTCGAGTTGTTCAAATAATAGTTCAGTTCAAAACAGAAGAAGAGCTGATGAGCTGACTCATCCTGCAGAGCATAGGCTCTTGGAATCATTTGGATTGATAAAAATGCACCTTGTGAATTTCTTCTATGGATGTTCGTCTATCTTGTAGGTTCCTTACAGTGCAATATGCTACAGCATCTTTAAAAGACAATTGTCTTTTATGTTCAGCATGTTGCCTTTGGCAACTACCCTCATTTCTAGGAAATGGGACAGAGGACAGAACTGCTCTGGTACCCTCTGAAGCTTCATACTTTACCACCAACTTCTTCCTCCCATTTGCCCTTCAGCAAGGCTTAGCAAGACCTTCCCTTGCTTTGTCACACTAGGGTCTCCCATACACTGTACCCCTAGTTATTCTTCAGTCATTCTTCACGTCTCACCTAAGCCTTCACTGGATAAAGAGACCTTTCTGTTGAGTGTAGACATCATCTCCTCCAGCAGGCTTGTCAGACAAATACGCTCCAAGCAAAAGTGAGGACTCCTAGTTTGTGTTGCCTTGCGATTTCGCACTCCGATTTCACCTTCACTAGCATCCCCCTCTACTAAATGATTGACAGAGAACAGGAGCAGGCATGGCATTCCTAAAACATCTATGCACCTGCAAGAGTAAACTCACTCAACACCCACATCGTTCATGCATCGAAGCAAACTTCAGCTAGCCTAATCACACATTCAAACCGACTCTTTCTATATTTGAAATTATTTACATAAAGAAAGTATAAACAAATAATAAACCATTGTAACTAAAAGCAAGGCATTGTGCTTATCTGAAGTTGGACATCATGAGAAAGGAATGTGATTAGTGACAAATGTTTGTGATAAAATTGTGCAAAATAAATGGAAGAATAGTGCATAGAAGTCATATTTATGAAGTTCTCATCTGTCATGATGTCATATATTACTCTCCTATTTCTAGCTACTTTCTGAGCTTCAATGCTCTATTTGGGTGGCATTTTGGATCAACTGAATTAATTTAAATGAGTATTGAAATGCAGATTAAGGAGGGAATGCTCAAGTTAACTCTAACAGATAAAAAGTTATAAAACAGTGAGCTGACATAAATGAGGAAATGTAAAGTCTCAGCCAGCATGAAAAATTCAACTTTTAATGTAGCATTCTCCTTACTGAGAACACAGGCCATAAAGTATGTTCCTTGCAATGTCTCTTGGCTAGCTGGCATGCGATGTGTGAGCAGTTAGCTATAAGCCACTCCAAGTGGCTAACAAGTTTGAGCACTGCTTGACCAGGTACGAGCAGATTCTGTTCTGTACTGAGGGTTTTGTTTATTTTATCTTTATGAAGAAAACAAACTTGCACTCAATATTGGTGGCATCTTTTATTTACATGCCCTGAAGCCATCACTATGCCCTAGTTATAGATCTGTAATTTGTGCTTTTTATTCTTCAATTTTATTACCTAAACTTACTCTTCTATGCATTGTTTTATGTTTCTGGTTAAATATAAGTGAAAATTGATTGGGGTATTTCTCAATGGAATTTTATCTTTATTTCATCATAATTGCTTCATATTTGAATAATGACAGATGAACTGCCTCATTCAATTGCAGTTTTAAGGCTTTGAAGTCACAATAACATCACAGGATTTAAATCCTCAAGCCATTATTACAGCAGAAATGACACTGGGGAAAATGGAAACTTATGGTGTGATAATTTGCTGGGGGGGAAGAAAAGAAACTCTAGTGGCTAAAACACATTATCTCCGGGACTCTTTGGAGTCTATGACACTGTGACCTAAGACTGAACTAGAGACTGGGTCGTGCTTTTTCCAATGACTAGTAGAAGAGTGTAAGTATTGAGTTCACACAACAAACAAATGACATAATTATTTTGTTTTAAGATGAAACATTTGGCCTGGTGGTAGCTCAGCAACACAATGCTTGCCTAGCATGCACAAGGCTCTGGCTTGACTCCTCAGCACTGCAAAAAAAAAAAAAAAAAAAAAAAAAAAAAAAAAAAAAAAAAAAAAAGAAACATGATCTCAGTATCACGTAATAACAATTCATTATTTCATTAGTAGAGAATATCAGATTTCTTTCTTCTCTGACATTTAAATCAAGCTGAGAACGTGATAACGTGCTCCAAGGTGTACAAGCTCTTCTTGTCTATGCATCCAGTTTCAGCTAATGACTCAAACAATAAACAAGTGCTAAAAACAAAACAGATCTGGCATTCGAAACTTCATAAATAGATCCAGTATATTTGCTGCTGACAGATTGCGACCTAAAGCACTTTCCTTTCTTGAATATTAAACCATCTTTCTTCTGCCAATGTTATTAAGGGTTCAGGGCCGCACTACAAAGGGGAGTGTGATGCAAAGGAGATAGACTTTGGAATAAATGGAAATGAGGAAGGCAGAACAGGTTCCGCAGAACAGCACAGGGATGAGGGCAGGTTTCTAACAAGTTACAGTAGACACAGTGACTGTGGAGAACACTCTAGTGATAGGGTAGTCTCCAGCCAATTAGAGCACACTGAAGAGGTCAGGCCAAGGTCTTTCTCACCAAGTTTCTCAATAAAGAAAGCTAGTGTCTGAAGGTCCTGAGTTCAAATGCCAGCAACAACAACAACAAAAAAAGGAAAGCTAGTGAAATTAACTTATGACCTAATACTAGAACATTAGTCAATGTTTCTATAAAGCATCACACCTCACTGTGAATGAAGCATCTCAGAGCTTGGGGGGAGGTTGGCTGCCTCTCTAATCCATGGATGCTCAGTCTCAATCATTTTCATGATTGATTCCACGTTGACTTGTGCTGAGCTATGTTAAGGAGATTCTGGACTAAGTTAAGGAGAGATTTGTTTGGTACATCTTCATTTTGGGATTGAATCTGCTCCATTCACCAAGCTAACTGATTCAGGCTTCTTGTTTCCATTTCCTGGGACTCAAATTTGATTTGTCAGTGTCTCTTTTCTAATCTTCTTTCTGTAAAAAAGAAACAGAAACTGATGGGGCCAGAATACAGCTGAAGAAGACCTTGGCAAAAATATATGAAAATGTTTTGAGATTTCTATGCCTGGATGTATAAGAGGCAATCACAGACTTGGAAAATTAATGATTCACCCCTCCCCCACTTTCCAAATCCACTGCAATATTTTCAGAACCCTAGACAAAAGGCAAAGTAAAATCATTCAAACTGTGCTACTAAACAAAAGTTGCCAAATAAACTATGAACTCCAGCACAATTCTGTTTGCTCACATAGCACATTGTCTCAGCCAGACCCGGGTCACCTCATTCAAATGTTGGTTTCTTCTGCAGCTTGGAGTGCAGGGGACTCTGCCTCTGTCCTTGCTGTTCAGTTTCCATTTTGCTGTCTATGACACAAAGATCTCCAATACTTCACCAAATCTACCCCGAAAAATATTTATCTCTTGAATGGAACACACCCTGGCAGCATGCCTGCTATAGATGGCCCCATGACAAGATGGATGGAGGGGTGATTTAAATGAGATCTCCAGCAGACACACAGATCCCTGGACAGTAAATGCCCAAATACCCAATTCTTGAAAGCACTCACAGAGGCAAAAGCCACAATGGCCATGTCCCCAACAAACTACTGTTTCCAATCAAATCCTACATACTAAGCTACAATCCTCTCTCAATAGCCCATAAGATGAGGGTCAGTGACCTAACCTTCAGGCTTCCAATCCTTCCCCCAAACCACTGAATGTCATAGCACTGGGAATCAATCATCAACCACAATTGGGGACAATTTTAAATCTATTGAGAGATGGCACTAATCTTACGTATGATTTAATTAAATTGCACACAGAAACATTGACAGACAACACATGTCTGTTCATGGTCTCTAATTCCTCAAAAAGCTTGAAAGCTATTTTTTTTTTTTCATCAAGGTGACATTCGCTCAACCTCTGATCACTCAACTTAAAGTCCCCTTAATTTGGGGGCTGTATGATACAAAAAGAGTGACTTGAAAAGAGGTCTTATCTGTGTCCCATCCTTGATTTTGGAGCATGGTTGGCTCCTGGGACTATTCCCACGCGTACACTGTTGCTAAGTTTAGCTGCTACGTTAAGTGCAGTATCTACGTTTTCAAGTCCTGTGCTATTGCTACTCAAACATTACCATATTTGGCCGATCTAGGTGCCAGTCATCTACAGAACCACATGACTGAGGCTTTTGAGAGCCGCTGCCTCTACCTAGGACGTTTCAGTTAGGTAAAACCTCAGAAAGGCCCCCATTAGTATTTACGCTGACTCCTGTAGTGACCACAAGGTGGCGCCAAATCACAAAGAAAACTGAACGGAGCTTGGTGGATTTGCAGACTTCGCTGCTGGGACATTTCTTTAGTCTCCCGATGGGCATCATTCCTCGATTTCCCTGATGCATTAATGTTTGCATCCAATCTTTCTTATCTTTGAAGGATTTTTGTGCTAGGACTCAAGAAATCAATGAAACAGAGGGAGAGTTTGGAGGCTGCAGATAATCCATAAAGCCATACAGTTAAGTTTAAGAGATGGAGTAGACAGAGCTTGGAGTTGGGGTAACAGGAGGCCTGCCTGCACTATGGTGACACCTGCCTGCAGCTTCCTATTCTGAATAATTCTGGTATGACTTCACATATAGTCTTTCTCACCACTAGACATCAGCTCTGTTGTCTCAAATGAAACTCTGGGCCTAAGCCCCTGAATTATTAGGCAATACCGTGAAGGTACCTGCAACTTATGTACTAGAAGGGCTGTCAACATAGATTGGTGCACACTACTGTCAACGATGAGGGTCTAGTGTCTAGAACAGCCTTGAGTCACACCCACCTTGAATAAAGCACTTGACTTCACTTTACTTTCAAAATGTGTGTGTGTGTATGTATGTGTGTGTGTGACTTCATGCACATATATCAATACATCTACATGTCTATATGAATAAATTTGCATGCACTAGACAAGCAGAGTTAGATTCTCATTAATTATGCAGGTTTTACTTGCTTGTGGTTGACAATAGGTTTTGTGTAATATTCATATATTTTCTGACCTGTAAAGTAAAACAATTACATTATTTAAGAGGAATGTAAGTTCATTAATGCATTGGGAGGGTTAAATCTTACCTAGTCCTTTATTCTGGGTACTCCCAGTGATGTAATCATTATGCCCCCTCCTTATATAACAAGATCTGTGTTTTCTTTTGAGCTGTCGATGGGCCCATCTTTAAGTGACACATTTTGGGGCTCCAAAGACAAAAGCAAAATTGCCATTTTGGGACATTTGAAAGATTTCTTTTGGTTATGTGCCTTTTGGTATTTGGTGAGGAGCTCATACACCAAGGCAGGAGACATGGCAATCATTTTGAGACCATGAGGGACAAGATCAAAGGTTCCTAGCTAACTAGATCTTTGCTATTCTGAGTCCCAAAGTTCACTCCATTGATGTTAGCCACAGCCCAAGTTTATATTTCTCTTTATATACAAAAAAATATCTGATGCATATGTTGAAGCCACTGGTACTTTGGATTTTCTTTTGTACAAGAAGAAATAGAATCCTACCTTCAACCCAATCACAAAAGTACATGTACATGCCATGAACTCACTGATAAGTGGATATTAGCCCAGAATCTCGGAATACCCAAGATACAATCCACAAACCAAAAAAAAAAAAAAAAAAAAAAAAAAAAAAATCTCTCAAGAAGAAGGAAGACTAAAGTGTGGATACTTTGTTCTTTCTTAAAAGGGAGAACAAAATACCCATGGAAGGAGTAACAGAGACAAAGTGTGGAGCAGAGACTGAAGGAAAGACAATCCAGAGACTGCCTCACCTGGGGATCCATCCCATATACAATCACCAAATGCAGACACTATTATAGATGCCGGCAAGTGCTGGCTGAGAGGAGCCTGATATAGCTGTCTCCTGCGAGGCTCTGCCAGTGCCTGACAAATACAGAAGTAGAGGCTCACAGCCATCCATTGGACTGAGCACAGAGTCCCCAATGAAGGAGCTAGAGAAAGGACCCAAGGAGCTGAAGGAGCTTGCAGCCCCATAGGAGGAACAACAATATGAACCAACCAATACCCCCAGAGCTCTCATGGACTAAACCACCAACAAAAGAGTACACGTGGTGGGACTCATGGCTCTACATGCATATGTAGCAGAGGATGGCCTAGTTGGTCATCAGTGGGAGGAGAGGTCCTTGGTCCTGTGAAGGTTCTATTTCCTAGTGTAGGTTAATGCCAGGGCCAGGAATGCCAGAGAAGGTGGGTTGGATAGCAGGGGAATAGGGGAGGGAATAGGAGGTATTTTGGGGGAAACCGGGAAAAGGGAGAACATTTGAAATGTAAATAAAGAAAAGATCTAATTAAACAAAAGAATCCTACCTTCATTAGAGAATAACTGGAGTAGCCTCACATGCTTTTCTTGAACTTGTCTACAATTCTGTCCACACTTAACATCCACGAAGGGTCATTGAAGTAATCTGAGCTGCTATTCTTCCATGCTCTCTGTTCTTTGAAAATTGAGCTTTAAATTATTATTCTATTTGAGCAACTCAAAACTGAGACTGATCTATACACTTCACATGGGCTGAACGGGGCTAAGGACACACCATACAAGCAGACTGAAAAGGTGAAATCAAGATGTAGAAAACTAGATGAAGTGATGTAGACCATGGGAAGATGAGGTGAAGAAGAAGAGGAAGAGAAGAAGGAGGAGGAGGAGGAGGAGACAGCCTAAGATTCACATAGTGAATAAGGGGGCGGGTGGGCAGAGTCATTATCAGTGCAGGCTCTGGACACTGGACAGAAGAAATGCAGAATAGAGACATGAGGAGAAGCTGAGGGAACTCCTGTGAGTGTGCAGGCCTCCAGAGGGCAAATAAAAGCCACCGATTACAAAGATAGAACCTCAGATAAAGTATGGCCGCAAGTACTCAAGGAATATTTGCTGAAAGCAATTGGTAGGAACCCTGTGAAATAATCCTGTCAGTATAATTAATCTACGATAAGGAGGATGGAAGGGAGAACTGAAAATACTACAGTAAAGAGCAGCTTGACTTTTACACAGTCATCTGGAACTGTTTACTGATGACACTCTTGTTATAAAATAAACTGCAATGGCATTGCCACCCTGGGACACCTAGATGGTGATTCTGATAGATTCTGAGGTGTAGTGTTTTTAGAGTTAGTTTGTCTTTTGTATTTTTAATTCATGTGTTACAATGTTGCAAATGTCTGATTCTGTACAGAGTGGATAAAGGCAGAGATAATGGACATCACAACAGAAGTAACTAGTGTTGTCTTCTACATTGTTCTCCCTGGGTGGTCCTGTTGGCCACTAACTGAGGGTTGTTAACATAATTTATCAAGGGAGGGAGGCATGCTAGAGAAGGGAAGAGTCAAGTTTCTTCCTTGTAGCTGTATGCACTAATATTTCATTAAGATGCCCGTGAAATAAATGCTTTTAAATATGAAAACAAGATATTTGAAGTTAAGCACCTAGAAAAATCTTTGATCCAATATGAAATTACTGTCAGCACATCAGGTTTGTGAATGGTTTTATTTCCAGGTTTAAAGTTAATACTTTAGCTTTCGTTTACTTCAAAATAGATATTTGCCTTCAGTTTTGAGATACAGACTTAAGTATCTGAGACTTCCTGGATCTTAGGCGTGTGCAGCAGTGCCACACAGCTACTGCGGAAAGGCCATGAACCTGGCGATTGCAAAGAAAAAGGTTGCCTTTAGTCCCTCGTTCCTTACTTCACAGGATGTGATTAGCTGTGCCCTCCAGAGCTCTGACGATGGCTCTCTGCCTCATCATTGGTCAAGAACTCTCCATCAGAGCTGAGGGACCACAGATCAAAACCTCAGGCATCCCAAGTCCCATTTAGTCTTTCTTCCACCATTCTCAGGGATTGTGTCCAAATGCTAAAAAACCCCAAAAGCAGACAAACAGAATTTTGCCATGAAAAACTATTGACAATCACTCCATACCTTTACTTTGGAGGAAATAAAAGAATCCATGGAATTTCCATGTCTAACCATTACTGAACTTGACTACAAGGGTTAGCTAGCATCAATGTATGCAATTCAGTGCTTAAAACCCCAAGAGTACCTTTGACTGGGCTAAAGTCTGCTCCATATAGCTAGTGGAGTCACATACGCTGGGATGAAAACTGCTGATCCAAGGATGTCTTCTTAAAATAATGAGTCCACAGAATCCTAATTCAGCAGGTCAGTGGGACTCGGATTTCAGTGTGTGTAAATTCTGCTCATTTTGGTGCAGGAGTTTTGACTAGACTTGAGGAGAATTGTACAAACAAGTAAGAATTGCTCTCCATTTCTTAGGCAGCTAAGGTTTTAAAAGAGCTCACTACAGATAGGAGACAGTGTTATTTCCCAGAGCTGCAGTGGTTTTCTTCATTACATGGAGGCAAAAGTATGTTTTCATTTTGAATATTCAAGCCTGCCAGAGAGTGAAATGCAACCGAGCCGAAGAAGCAAGGCAAGATGAAAAAAGGCACGCCCCCCCCAAGCTGGCTGCAAAAAATAGATTATTTCTCCTAATTTCCTGATTTAGTTATAGTCATAGTGTACATAAAAACAGATTTGATTTTCTTGGAATCAAACGTAAAATGAAAGCCAAGCCCTTATCGCTGGAACAAGACAGCAGTTTGCAGGGCTGTAGCCTCCTTTGAACTCTGATGACATTGTCTCAGAGGGAAAGATGTTTGATGAGGTTTTTTTTTTTTTTTTTTTTTTTTTTTTTTCACTTTAAAGCTCGTGCTAGGGAAAATGAGCTGGGAATCTCTTGGTAGAATTGAAGGGGGGGTGGATCATTTCGTCTTCAAAAGATGAGGGGGAAAGTGTCATTTTCTATTTCCCTTAAGTATCATTCTTTCAAATGCTTGTGTGACAAGAGGTTCAACAGGCTTAGATATGGAGTTTTAGTTTTCCAGAAATGCATGGAAGGACTTAGCTGGCCTTGCACATCAAAAAAGAAGAAAAAGAGAGAGAGGGAGAAAAATAAAATCCCCGGAAAGAAGGAAACAGTAAAGCAAACCCTGAGAAACTCCAGTTCACTCAAACTACTGTGACCAGTTTCCTATCCTACCAATGAGAAGTAAGCCACTCAAACCCAGGGCCATGCCAACATGACGCACATTTCATTCAGCTTGTCAATGGTAAACTCAAGTAGAAATGTTGTTTAGAAATGGAACCTTCTCTGAACCTTTTGTACTTTCCCAAAAATACACCCTTCGCTGATAAGCATCAGCGTTGCCCGGTATCTAGGCACCCAGATGCCATCAGTAAATAAAACAGTAGCAGAGCAAAGTGACACAAGGAAATGAAGGAGGAAAGATTACCGACCTGTGACTGGCATGATGAAGTGAATAAATGAGCAAGGTTCAGACTGAAATGTGAAGGATCAGAGCCCGAGGTTTTGCTGTCTTACAAGTTAGGAAGTCTGTCAGCAGAGGCAGGAAGCTGCTGGTCAAAGCCCCCAGAGTAAACATCTTAATGTTCACCTCTGCTTCCCTTGTTCCTTATTCGCCTAAAGACACCAGGAATAGAGATCTAGGAAAACTATTTTTATGGTGAATTTCTGTGAGCAGTTGAGAAACTTGAAGTTGCAAACCTTTAACGGTGTATGAAGGAAAAGCAGCCACACAAACCTCTAATACAGTGGGCGGCAGAAACCTTATCCTCCTGAGAGGTAAAGAAACCTCTCCTCTGCTGCCCAGTAAGGCACTATGTCCTCCAAGGCTGTTGTCCAGAGAAAATTCTTGAAAGATGTCTCAGAGCCAAGCCACTGAGGCTTACAGACTGGAAGGCCGGGTGGTTAACACTATAACGCAGAGGTTAAAAACCATTGCACTTAGGATGCATGTGACAGTCTACCATTCTGTACCTTCATGGGCCTTTCCCCAAGTCCAAAATACGGTGGGTCAGAATCATTCTTCTACAGAAGCATAAAAATATGCTTAGCTGAGTCATTTGAGCTAAAGCAAACAGTTACATCTTGGCGAGATTACATATGTACCGATGCTGCACAATTGATTAGCAATGACATAGTTTGGAGAGAATGTTTCATGATATCTCTATCATGCATACTTTAAATGTGATTAAGAGGGCAAGAAGGATGGTGCAGTCAGTATGCCTGTCCTATAAGTATGGAGACCTAAGCTCTGATCTCTGGTACCAGAACAAAAGCCAAGCATGATGGCACACGCACATAACCTGCTTGGAGCAAGTAGAGATCCACAGTGCCTTACTCAGATCACTGGTCAGCCAGGGAGGCGAAGGAGGAGAGACCCTGTCTCAAAAGGTAGTGGAGCATAACAGTGGAAGAGTGCAGACATTAGACTTGGAAATGCATACCTATACATGTGCACGTGTGCTCACATGATCACCAACACATGCTATATATGTGGAGACATATAGTATACAGAGAAAATGAATTTAACATTTTATTAACCCATTTTCCTTATCTGCATCCTCCTCCTCACTGTTATTGCTATTGTTGTTATTATTTATTATTATCATTTTAGAGAAAAGGGCATCATAACATTTGACAAGCCTTGCAGTTTGGAGTTGATACTGATATTTTTCCCATGTTCTAGTCATTCCCATTTCTCTTAGAGAAACAAGTCTCTATTTTAAATTATTTCTGTTATTTCCCCTTCTGAGTGAGATTCAATCATTCTCCCTTGGGCCCTCCTTGTTATTCAGCATCTTTAGGTCTGTGGAATGTAGCATGGATATCCTGTATCTATGGCTAATATCAACTTACAAGTGAGTACACACCATGCATGTCCTTTTGGGTCTTAGTTATTTCACTCGGGATATTTTCTAGTTCCATCCATTTGCCTGCCAGTTTCATGATGCCCTTGTTTTAATAGGTAAGTAGTATTTCATTGTGTAAATGAACTACATTTTTTTATCCATTCTTCCACTTCTAGTTTCTCGCTATTACAAATAAAGTTACTATGAACAAAGTTGAATAAGTGTCCCTGTAGTATGGTAGAGTGTCCTTTGGATGTATGCCCAGAAATTGTATAGCTTCTGTCTTGAGATAGAACTATTCTCAATATTGTGAGAAACTGCCAAATTGATTTCCAGAGTGGTTGTACAAATTTGCAGTACCACCAAGGACTGGAGTAGTGTTCACTCAGAAAAGGAAATAAAATAGTCATTGGAAATGGATGAGGGAGTGGGGAGGAGCATAACTTGGTAGGAAAGGGGACTGGGAAAGAAATAGAATGGAGGGTGGGAATTAGATGTAGGGAAAGCTGGGGAGAGACAGGGCAGAAATCAGCAGTGGTTGGATGGGGAACCTCTATGATGAGCCAGAGATATGGGATGAGGGAGGCTCCAGAGAGTCTACGAGGATGACTCCAGCTGAGACTCCTAGCTGTGGGTAATAGGGCCTGAAGTGGCCACCTCCTGGTAGCAGGGAGGACTCCCAGTGGAGGGATCAGGACACCAATCATCTCACAAAACCTTCAACCCCAAATTTGTCCTGGGTATAATTAGTGCAGGGACAAAGATGGAGAAGGGACCAAGGGAATGGCCCAACTTGAGACCCATCCCTTGGGCAAGCACCAATTCCTGACACTATTAATGATACTCTGTAATGCTTGTCGACAGGAGCCAGCATAACTGTCATCTGAGAGGCTCCATCCAGCACTTGACCAAAACAGATGAAGAGTCAAGCATTAGATGGAGCTCAAAGGGAGTCCTGCAGAAACACTGGGGGCAAGGATTGAGAGACCAGCAAGGGATATAGACTCCACAAAAAGACCAACAAAGTAACCTGGACTCTTGAGGTTTCCTTGAGACTGAACCACCCCACATATGTAGCAGATTGTAGCTTGATCTTTGTATGGTTCCCCCAAGAAGTGGAGCAGGAGTCAGGTGGGGAGGTTCTTTCCCCCAATAAGTGGAGCAGGAGTGGCATTGGAGGCAGAGGTTGCCCCTGATTTGCCTACCCGTGGATCCAATTCCCCTAACTGGCCTTGTCTGGCTTCAGTGGTAGAGGATGTGCCTAGTCCTGCAATGACTTGATTACCCAGGGTGAGTTGGTACCCACAGCAGGGGGCTGTCCCTTCTCAGAGGAGAATGGGAATAGGGAATAATAGGCTATGTGAGAGGGGGACTGAGAAGTGAGGGGTGCTGTGATCAAGATATAAAGAGAATACATAAATACATTAATGGGGAAATACTTGTTTTATTCTTTGAGATTATAATGCATTTCTTGTTTTCCTTCCCTCCTTCCAAACCCTCCTATAATCCCCAACCCTTATCTTTTTCATTTTCATAGCCTCTATTCTTAATTCCTGATAGAAATATATACATATATATTTCTAAATGCATGGTACCAACTC
>JADRCD010224543.1:2195-12973 GCA_019843815.1 Montemys delectorum | reverse complement strand
CTAAGTTTTTAGGATGAGTTTCACTCAGTCAAGGAATAGCTAGAATCAGAGTAACTATGATTATTTGCCCAGGTTAAATCACAGGGAAGCTTTAGTGTGGTTAGTCTGAAGCAATCATGGCTCATTAGAGAGGAATTGCTTAACTATAACATTGCTCAACAGGCTGTTTTGAATAAGACCAACAGCTATAAATAATGTTATTCTGTATTCTGAAGCTACATAGATTTTTTTACATGAGTCAAGAAATTACCTCTATGCAAGACACATAATAAAATATTCTTAAATGTTAGCATGCTTCCCTAGCATATTTGGTAAATATCAAGAATCTGGCATGTAAAAATGACTTTGGGAATTCTTTATATACATGGATGAAAGTGTCATAATGAAACCTGTTATTTTGTTCAAGTAATATATGCTAATAGAAAATAAAATTGCTTTAAGAAATAAAACATTTTTAATGACAAATTTTACTTTCAGGTTGTCTTGGTAAACTTGATTGTCATTATTCCTGGGGAAAATTGCTTTTGTTTTCAAAACATCATCTATGGATTCTCCCTTCTGACCTTTTCCCTTCCTTTACTATTAATGCCTGTACTTATTTCACAGATGGAACAAAGGATTTAAAGATTGATTAAGGCTAACTGTTTTCATATTTATTATTGTTCACTTCAGCAGAAGAATTTAGACAGCCATAGAGGTCCTAAAGCCTCTGACTTTCCATTTAACATTATCACTGATTCTGCCTTTATGGCCATCACCACTCCTATTCTGGAAACAGCTACATACCTCAAACTGATATGGTTATCTGCAATCTCCCCACCACTCAAGTTCTGAAAATAATTTGTTCTAGGGTCCTGAAACTCTGCATCATCCACAATGGTACTCATTTGGAACTGCCTAAGCCCTTGACACAATTAATTCATAGGCAGATACGCTAGTGGACCCTCTGTCTTCACTTACACCTGTCCAAAAGGCCACTAACTAGCAAACTATAAATCAACATCTTTCTCAATTTCTCTAAGCAAAATTTTATTTACCCAAGAATCAGGCAAAAATCATAGTTTTACAATATTCCAGTTGTGTTTGAAACCCCAAAGCCCATCCTCTGTGACATACTTCCTCTAAAAGGGCTACCTCTCTTAATCCCTCTCAGGTAGTACCACTCACTAATGCCCAAGCATTCAAATCTATGAGCCTATAGGGGTTATTCTTATTCAGTGTGTACCACTTCTTGTAAATTTATAGGACAAGGCATTATAGAACACAACACTAAAAACCATCAGGTGCTATTTACAAAAGAGGAGGAGGAGGAGAACAAGGACTAGGAGGAGGACATGGAGAAGTACAAGGATAAGAGAAGGACAAGGGGAAGAAGAAAGGGAATAGAGGGCTATAGGATGCCACAACTGTGTGTATGTAGAGTATAATACACATTAAATTTTGAATTGTTACATAATACTTAACTTTCCCTGACAGATATTTGCTATTCTAATAACTCAAAGAACCTGATGTCATTGCTAACTCCTGTCTTGAGGTCTCATCTCATCTCTCTATGTGGGTCTGTGAAAAAGTAGTCTGTGTTTTGTAGCAGGTCTTTTTTTTTTGTATTTTCGTGGTGTAGCAAGTCTTAACTTTCAGAGAACCAGAGAAAGATTTCACAAGAGATGGAAACAGTAGAGAGAGGTCCCCAGACACATGAGTCCTTCAACTCCATTATCTTGTGTTATCAAATAGCATAAAAAATGCCCCAAGCTCCAAGCATTCTGGTGGGACTCTATCCCCACAGTCATCTGACCACAGCCAGGTTTGCCCTGTCCCATGACAGATAGCCCAGCCCACCATATAAGGGGTGGTTTACCCCCTCACCTCCCTTCTTCTTCTTCTTCTTCTTCTTCTTCTTCTTCTTCTTCTTCTTCTTCTTCTTCTTCTTCTTCTTCTTCTTCTTCTTCTTCTCCTTCTTCTTCTTCTATCCTTTCCCTCTTAGCCTCTTCTCCTTTTATCTGTACTTTCTCCCCTTCCCTCCCCCCTCTCCATGCAGGCCATGTGGAGATGGTCAGCCTCTATTTTCCTATCCTATTTCTTTCCTTTCTATAATAAAATATCTTACAAACATGCATTGCCTCCTTTCAACTAGGCGTGCCATGTGGGGCCTGGAGCTTACAGCCTCAAGACCAGATTGAGAACTCTCACACCTACAGGACTCTTCTTGCCCCTGCCCCCTCTCAGGGCCTTTGGTCTCAGGGCGGACTGAGCTACTCTGGGGCCCTCAATTCGTTTTCAGCTCCTCTGCAGCATCCAGCTTCGCCTGGATTCCCAAGGAGCTAGAACCTGTGACTCCATCAACTCTTCCCCTCTGCTCTCCGAGGATTGAGATGCAGACACCCATCCAGCAGCAGAGCAGAGCGCATGCCCCAGAGTACAGAACCTCTGGCAGGACTCAAATAATCCTTTCCACTCCTTTTTGTATCTCCAGCTGCTCCCTGGTGTGCCGTCCAGTTCACCACCTTGGAGCACGCCACAGATGACCAATGTGGAGAGCATTGTGCCTGACATCTCTAGATTTGAGAAGTGAAAAGTTAGGCTATGAGGTAATAGTTTTGTTTGTATCATCTCAAAAGCAAGAAATACATTTTAGTTTCCTTGGGACAGAATGAAAATCTGCTGTGAAATAAAAAATCCCTTGGGAAAAGCTTCCTCAGTAGGCTGAACAAATCTTCCATCACTTGTAACACATGTTCATCCTTTTTTGTTCTTATAGTAGATGGTGATGGCCCTGATTCATGCTAAACAAGTTATTGCTGCCTGTGCCCTGCAGGTTGATTTTATCAGAGGGCCAACTGGAGAAATTCTGTTATCTTAGAGTATTACTGCAATTGTCCCAGTGTTAATACAGAAATTAAACATTTACGTAAATATTTGGAAGAATGTCAGTAATCAATCTAGATGAAATAACACTTATGCAGTAATTTTAAATTTTCCCTATAATCTTTTGATTTGGGGAACTCTGTCTGCCAAAAGTCTCAAAATGATACTAGGGACAGTTTCCTATCAAAAAGATCTCTGCTTCTTAGTATAAGACTACCAATTATATTAGTGATCAAAATCCCCCAGTGTTTGGCTCCAACTGCCACAAATAGTATTCCAATGAGAAATTGTTTCCCTCAAAAGGCATGTTACATTAATGAACTGTACCAAGGCAACTTAATGGACCTTGGATTCTGAGAATGGCTTTTAATTTGAAAGGAGGTGATATCACTGCTTATATGTTAACTGAAATGATGTGCCTGATCATGGTATCTTGATTGAAAATATTTCCTGGAAGCTTTGGAAACCTCCTTACACATTGGCATTTCTCTGTAATAATCACACCTTTGCAGCTTTGTTAGGGAATTTGGAGGAGTCTGTGGCTTCGATCATATTATAACCTTCCAATATGAGTAACCTACGCAGCCAAGGACCAATCTCTTTCTCTCTCTCTCTCTCTCTCTCTCTCTCTCTCTCTCTCTCTCTCTCTCTCTCTCTCTCTGTAACACACACACACACACAGACACACACACACACCACAATCACACACACACACACACACACACACACACACACACACACACACACACACTCTTCTAATTATGTTGAAAACTTTCATGTGTTAAATCCAACTATCATTACTATTTCTGCTGCATCCCTCTTATAGATACCCAGTAGCAGAGATGCAAAAAATGGCATTAGAAGACTAACACATTTTCAGTAATACCAGATTTAATGCCACCATACTAAGAGAGATAAATCAGGAAGTGAGGGAAGTAAGAGGAATCATCCTCCAAGATTAAGCAGCAATTGATTTCTCACTGATAAAACTACAACATTGGATATTAACAATTTTCTGGCAGGGACTGCTTTAATACTTGAGACTTTTTACATAACACACAAATCAGTTAGTTTTTTTACACAAAGATTTAGATAAAAAATGTAACTTATTATTGTTCAAATGTTTTGGGTGGATTGTGTCTTTTGGTAGTTCTCCCTGATAGTATAATTAATAATTATGTACCTTCCAACAACTGCCCAATGTATGAAAAATTGTGTGCCAAAAGTAATCCGTTCCCTGATATTCTGCAAAACAAGAAGGAGTACATGTGGGAGCCTTGCATGAGGCTATGAACTATGTGTGGGGCAGAGTTCAGAATGTTCTTCCCACAAGGAGGCCTTCTAGAAAGAATTGCATAAATGATGATAAGTGAATGGACTTGAAAGCCAGGGCATGAAGGGACTGTTCTGACATGTCCACATTATTTATGTGGGAAAGGCAAAAGCCTGGGAAGAATATTCTTAAATGCTTTCACATATTCAAAGATGATATGACATAACACCAGGTGTGTATTCCATCATTGTACTAGTGCTCACTTATGCTAACTGTAAACATCACTCATTTTTACTGCTTTTGTAATAAAAACAAGAAGTGCTTTGGATGCACTACTCTTGAGCTAAGTTGCTTGGACTCCCCCTTGTAATCCCATGCAGATCTTTGGCATTTTCTTCAATCTGCAGAGACTTAGACTCACTGACTAGGATATGTGACACTGGAAAAACTCAAACTGAACTGTGCTAGAAATGAAGAACCCAGTATACCAAGTAGAAACTCATGTGGAGAACCTCCTCAATATGGGAAACAGTACATTAGGCTAGGAGATGAAATAGAGGAATTAGGTCTAACTTAAAAACTAAACACAAGCAGAACATTGAGAATCCAATCATACCTCTAAAAATAAAATAAAAATGAAAATAAAAATAAAAATAAAAATAAAAATAGAACACAAACAAGCTAACAAAAAAACCCCAAGCCTTTGAATTCTCATTATAGAAGAAAGAAAAGAATATGAATGACAGCAAGGACACAGAGAATATTTTTAATTACAGCAAAAAAGTTTTATAACTTCATAAAAGAGATACCTAGCCAAGTACCAAAGGCCTACAGAGTACCAAAATGCTAGGACTAGACTAAGAACACTCCAAGATATAGCTAACACACTAAAATAAGAAAGTTATTTTGGATACTTTCTTATTTTTTCAATATTCCTCTACCTATCTTCTTTTAATGCCTCTGGTTTGGGTTAAATATGTATGTTTTCATTCATATAGTTATATATTTTAGTTATGGGTGTTACATGATAGTCTGGATTTATTGATTGTATTTGGCTAAAATTACAAGTTTTAGATATTGTATTCTAATTTTACAAAACATTTATTTTTATTATTTAGGTAAGGTCTCATGTATTATAGATGAGCCTCAAACTCACTATTGATGACCTTGACCTAAACAGCACTCTTCCTCTACTTCCCAAGTGCATGGATGACAGATGATAACCACCATTCCAGATTTCTGTAGTTACTGAATAAAACAAGAGCTTCATGTGTGCCAAGCAACCAATGTATCCACAGAGCTTCATCCCTACCCATAAGCTATATTTATTGCCACAATATCTTGCAATGTATTCCTAGGTAATTACCAATTCTTGATGCTCCTGCCTCAGTCTCACAAGGACTGGACTTACAAGTTTATGTCAGTACATCTAGACAATTGTGAAGTTGAAAAATAACTTTACTGTTTTTAAACTTTGTTTGAGTATGAAGATCATGAGTAAGAAGGTTTTATTCTAACTTGGAAGCCATGGCCTGCTAATAATTGGCTACCAACAGAGTTTTCTATTGCTATATACCAACAGCCCACAATCTAGGATCCAGGAAACACATATGCTTACTATTGCATAGTTTCTATGGCTACAAATTGTTGATCAGGCTTAAAGAGGGCATATATTCACATTCTGTAGTCTATGTTGGCAAGCTGTGTTCTCCATGCAAGCTTGTCTGGGTGTGATGGTTTGTATATGCTTGGTCCAGGGAGCTGCACTATTAGAAGGTTGGCTGTGTTGGATAGGTCTGGGCTTGTTGGAGTAGGTATACCATTGTAGGTGTGGGCTTTAAGGCCCTCGTCCAAGTTGCTTAGAAGCCAGTATTCTGCTAGCAGTCTTCAAATGAAGATGTAGAACTCTCAACTCCTCCTGCATCATGCCTGCCTGGATGCTGCCATGTTCCTGCCTTGATGATAATGGACTGAACCTCTGAACCTGTTGCCAGCCCCAATTAAATGTTGTGCTTATAAGAGATGACTTGATCATGGTGTCTGTTCACCACAATGAAAACACTAAGACACTGGGAGAGAATTTCTCTGCATATTCTATTCATTACTTGGCAGTGTGGAAACCTCTCATGCTGTTGGCCTGATACACTTCTCAGCCTCCATAGGCCTCCCTTTGCCCCTTATCACACACTTTTGCAATTCCAGCACTTCAAAAATGAGGCAGGAACATTACAACTTGGTAGTTAAGAAGGATTGTAGGAGCCATAGACATCAAAGACATTGAAAGAAAACCCATAGAAGCAAATAGCCTGAATCTATAGTGTCCTACAGAGATTGAATGTCCAATCATGGATCTTGCATTGGAGTGACCCTCAGCACATACATCTTGTGGAATTCCAGAGACTGGGTGCAGGAGCTGTCTATGACTCTGTTGTCTGCCTTTGGGAATCTTTCTCCTCTACTTGGTGGACTTATACGGGCTTAATGAAAGAGGATATGCCTAGTTTAACTTCAGCTTGATTTGCCATGTCTAGTGTAACTTCAGTGAGGCCAGCCCTTTTCTGAAGCGAAACTAAGGAGGAATATATGTGGAGGTTGATAGAAAAAGGTAGAGTGGAGAGAGTGAGAGGTGAGGAAGGATGAAAAACTACAATCAGAAAAAATAGAAATAAAATTAAAAATTAAATAAGCAACTAAAAAATAATTTGTTTTTCTTCATAGTTCTAGGGAACAGTCTATTATGTCAAGGAAACCATGGTTTCAAGAACATGAAACATTCGGCTTGTTTCTAGATATGAAGGAATGTTAGCACAGGGATAGGCTGGCCAGTGTACCTAATCTAGATTATCCCTCACAGAATTGTATGTTCAGGGATTCTCAATTCATTTAAATTGAAAATAAAGATTAGCCATCTTATATACCAAATGCATAATATTTATTAGAGTATTCATATAATAAATGGCAACTGATATGTAGCCCAGTTTTAATTATCTCCATATTTTATCATCATAATTCTCTGGATGATAGTTAAACTCAGTACAGGAGTTATAGTTATAAATAAATGCCAATCCCTCCAGAGCCAGGCTGACTTTAAAACAGCAAAATGCATTTTACCAATTTATAATGTTATTACACATATAACATTATGTTATTATAATAATAATAACAACATAATTTTAGTACACATATAACAGATCAAAATGCTCAATGAATAAAGCATGTTGAATCATTTTTACACTGTGTGTTTGTGTGTGTGTGTGTGTGTGTGTGTGTGTGTGTGTGTGTGAAATGTATGTGAGTTCTGGTGAACTACAGGCAGGAAGCACATGATCCCCCTCCCCAAGAGCTAGAGTTAGAGCTCTGTAAGTTCACTGAGGTGTATACTGGGAACTGAACTTAGAAATTAAAGCCATCTCTCCACAACAGCAGTATCTGTTCTTAATTATGGAACCATTTTTCCAGTGTCTTGAGATTAACAGATCTTAAATACTGGATGTGATTATATGTTAGTTGGTATACATAATTACTGTATCAAGAGAAGACACCTTAGCTATTTCTCTGCCATGTGCCTTTTAGGCAGTCCTGTTAATGGAATCATGTGGAGTTAACATTGGAGAAATGCACAGATCAGGGAATGCACTACTGATCACTCCATTTTGTGAGTGGTAATACTAAAGTCTGAATGAGAAGTAACTTTGTCATCCATGTGAAACAGTGAGTTGGAATCGGCCTCCAGTCTGTGGTTTTGTTCTACTTTGACCAATGAGACTTACATATCTTTGACTCTGGCTTGATATCTTTACTTCTAAAGTTTTGGCTTCAATCTTCAGATTCTTCACAAAATTCTTGTTCTCCTTAAACCTCAGACATCTGAAGATATATATCAGCTCTTCTTCCTGGAAATCTTTTCTGCTGTCCTGTACACCTGAGTCCGAGAGTCAAGAACACATGTGTTCAAAGAACAGATCAAAATGCCTATCAAGTTACTCACAGTGATTTTTCATATGGACAGAGTCACTACTTCTGTGGAAGATATGTCTTTCAAACGTTTATCCAAAATGTTTAAGAAAATAAAGAGGATGGTGGTTTTTTAAAGCCAAAATCATGGATCAGGGAGTCTGTTCAAAATCAGGGAGACCATATTAGAATGCTGACCCTGTGAGAGAAATTGGTTATGCTCTCTAAATCACAATGAGTTCATATTTCTGTTTCAACAACTTTATTTTGTACCAGTATGTTTTTAATACATGTATTGAACATTTATTCAAAATGATAATACTATCTCATTATGAGACATTATAACATGCCTAAAAATGTGTTAGTACGTATATAGGTGACTCAAGAGAGGTAGTATTGCTTTAACCAAAAAAGAGGAAGGTCATAGTGATGGTGGGGGATTGGATTAGAGTAGGGATGATTAGCAAAGATGTGGGAGGCTGATACCAGAAATATCTGTTTTTCTCTTCCAGTTTTTGCTGAAGAATACAAGGGGAATTTAAAATCGAAGACTCTGAACTATGTGGTGTATATGAGCAACATGAGTTACTGAGCATACTTGGTAGATGCTCTCCCAGAACCAGCACCAGTCTTCCTTGTAATGGCAGTACCATAGTTGGACTGAGATGAAGCCTAAGCCAGAGTAAACTTTGCAAAGATTCTGGATGTGTTTAATGCATCTCACAACTCATTCACAGGTGTCAATATTGTGGGCACTTTGTGGATTTGCTGAGTTTTTTGGCCTTAATTACATCAGAGGTAGCACTATATGAAAGGATGGAATCAAGATGCTCACTAGCAGGGACTTCCATGAATTGCTCTGTGTCCTTAGGCATTGGTGGGCCCTGATGTATAAAGAAAGAGAAAGATGAATGGAAACCTCTGAGAAGAATAAGAAGAGAGAAAAGCATGAAGAGCATTCTCATACCCATTCACCAGCTGTCAGAATGAGAATGGAGATGCCATATTTTTAAGAGAGCTCCTGGAATTCTTAAGAGAAAGGGAATACTCAGTAATTTGCATTACTATGAGGGTCTCTCCCACATCTACCTTGAGCAATACTGCTTCTGGTAAAGATATACTTACACCCTATATTTGGGGAGTTTCCTGTGAGTCCTATGGCTCCTAGATGAAGAGCCTAATGGGTCTTCCCTCAAGGGTCTTGTGGGATGAATGATCCATGCCACCAGATAGAGTATCTGGTAATATTAAAGCAGATTCAAAAACTAGGTAAATTTCATAATTGGGAACAGCAGGCATTAGAACCAGCTTCTGACAGGCACTACCTGTCCTAGAACATGTACCCGTGACACCCACTAAGAAGATCATGACAACCCGTCATGTAGCATAAAAACCCAGAGCTCTCTATGCTAATAAGGTATCTAGATAGGTCTCAAATGTTTAGCCAATGAACTTCCCTTCCTGGGCATCCCTTCCTGAAAAAGGTATTTAATACCTGGTTTACCCTGAACAAGACATATGCATTTACATCTGCCATGAATAAAACAGTTTGGACAAGCAAGGGCTATAAGGATTGCAAAAGGGGGAGGCCTTCGTCATAAAGAGGCATGCCTAACTCTCCTAGAGAATGTGTCTCTTCCATCCCCTCTGTACTTTCTACACTCACTCAGAATCAAACCGGATTCTTCCACTCCATCCCAGACTCTGTCATTCCCTTCCTCCTTAAAATGGAGGAGAAGTACCAAAGAATGTTACAAGTGACCCAAAGCAAGGAAAGGTGGGTTACTCAGGCTTGGACAGTCTAATCAGGACTAATGTCAGATATGTGACATGGTTATGGAGATGAACAAAAGTTGCTAAAACCAGAATCATATGTTTCTGTTGCTCATTTCTTTGTGATCAAATGGAGAGTTTAAATCACTAAAAGAGTTCAGAGCAACTGATGCTCAAATGTCTGGGAAGGACAAGTCTATAGAGAGAAAGGAGCTACCTTGAGAACACTGGTGTAGACATAGACTTTATTTCCCTTGAAACCTGGTTCATAACCAAGGACTGTAACATTTCATTCTCTGTAGCATTGTTTTGGCAAGTCCAAGGTAGCTTAAACTTCTGATTACTAGCTGAGGCCTTAGCCATGGGTATCTTTCCCAAGGCATAGATCATAAGAGTGGTCATCATTCCGCTGGAGAGCATTGCTGTGAATCCCATATGATTTTTGTCCTATTCTTCCTAGCAGGACCAAAAACTCCTCAAAGCTCAGCTCCTTTTTCTGCTTTTTGTTCTACTAATTCTACTACCTTTACAGGGTGACTGGAACATCCTGCAAAAGTCTATCCCAGTACCTGAGTAGTACAGAATTGAGGTGTATGCATAGGAAGTAGAATTTGTGGAGGGATAATGAAAAAAAGAGAGAGAACTCTGTTTCTTCCTGTGCAACCTGTCTGTCTGTCCCGACCCAGCCTTCTGATCCTTTGATGTTCTCACTTATGACAAGGTGTCCATTGAGCTGAAAAGATTGTTATACACTTAATAACACTAACTGCACTTGCTGAGAACATGGTTTTCATTTTCATACTGGCTCAAAAGCATGTGCATTCCAGTGGAAAGGATCCATTGCCCTATTCTGGCCTCCCCAGGCAGCAGGCACACACACAAAGGATACATGCATATATTCATACATACATAC